>MIQA02022881.1:0-15082 GCA_001887855.2 Sclerospora graminicola | reverse complement strand
TCGACCTTCGTCAGATCGCCCTCTCCGTTCCTTGGAGCAGCTCACTCGCCTGATAGATGGATCGGGCCCATTCACGTTGGGACCCGTGGGTGCTTGTCGGCTACGATTGGAACTCCGAAGTGCCATTCCCGAGTTGGTTTCTCTGTACGATACCAACCGAGCACTTACGGCTGAGCTATCCGATCGTCGGATTGCGGCTGATACTTCGGCACGTGATTCCGCTGATCTGGCTGCCCAGCTATCAGCTCTCCGGCTAGATCATGACCGGCTTGGCAAAGATCATGACCGACTCGACCAAGACCTGCGGGACCTGACTGATCACTTTCAGGGTGTGACGATGGAGCGTGATCAGTTGTCGGCTGACCTCGCTGCTCTGCGACTTTCCAAGCCTTCGGACACCGTCGCCTCCTTACAGTCGCTGATCGACTCGATGGCTATCACCATCCGTAATCAGGGTACGTTCATCTCATTCACTCCTTTTATAATCCGTATTTGACTCTCCATGTTAACTTCCAGATGAACGTATTGAAGCCATGAAGAGTTCGATGGTCGAGATGGTAGATCATCTGCAACGCATCGATGATCACCGTCTCGACCGTGATCAGCTTCTGCACGACAGGATCCGTACTGCCGAGGATGTAGAGCGTCGGGAGATTGAGGCTCGCTATTCGGATGAGCAGGTCCAGCTCTTGACCAAACAGCTTTCTGATTCTCGCATCGGCCGCACTGATATACAGAAGAGGTTGAACGAGAGTCGGAAAGTGGCTGAAAATTGCCGGCATGAACTTAATCTCGCTCGGGTCAAACTTGAGACCCTAGAGCTTGATGATCGCGCCTGGCTTCAGCACAACGCTGACCTGAAGAGTCTCGCGGTGCAAACCATGGATAGGTGGACCAAAACAGACACTGGTTCAGGATCAGTCCGGACGGCCTTGCAACGGCTTCCCGGGTTGATCAGCTCGTTCACTCCATCTGGCACACCGCCACAGTCGCCCGAGTTTGCCCCGCCTTCGCCCGCGTCCTCCGTCGCTTCCTTGCCTGTTCGTAGTGCTGATCAGCCCGTGATCAGCACTTCAGAAGCTCCCGCGTCATCTCAATCTCGTTCACCGGCGACTCAAAGACCAGCGCCTTCGGCCTCGAGTTCTGGGAAGCGTAAGCAGACCAGCTCGTCGAAGCAAAAGATGAGTCCCGCCAAGCGATCACGTCTTGTGATCGAATCGGATGACGAATCAACCGATCTGGACGAGAGGACGTTGTCTGTTCTGGCTCGATCGCGCAGCACTGATCGCCGTACGCCAGCACCAAGTTATTCGGGCGTGAATTCGCTGGCCCAGGCCGTTACTTTGCTGGAGTCAGATAACGACGATGACGATGATCTCGAGGAGGAACCACCGGCTCAAGCTGATCCTGACATTCCTCCGACGACCACTGGGGCAGCGATCGCTCCGCCACCCAATTTTACGGGCGTCTTCATTCCCGCGGATCGATCGTCGATCAGAGAAAACGACTACAGCTACGATCCGAACCAACCGTTCATGGACCTGTATGTCGTTATGCAGGGGAAACCGACTCCCGCTCACATGGCCACACGGAAACCTTGGAGTGGTGATCAGGTCTGGGATCTGACGCCTCGGGTTCTCGAAGTGCGGCAGAAAAGCGTCCCTCGCTTGTGGTCCCGCCCGCCAGGCTGGATCTTCCCGCTCAGATCGCCGGCACCCAAGGACAAGCAGTGGCAACCAAGGTTGCTGACCAGAAGTGCTATCGAACTTATGATCGATTCGGCACCCTGGGATGCCCTCCTGACACCCATGCCCGGGCTGGCGTTCCCTGATCGCCCTTGGTTTGTCGAGCTACAGTGGCGCTTGGCTTTATATTACCAAGAGCACGTGCAAGCGATATGGGAGGCGACTCACCATTTCCCGATCACGACGGCGATGCGCAAGGACGCGTGGATCGAGCACTACCATCATGCTCGCAAGCGTCGTCGCACCAAAGCCGGGGCTGCTTGGGCCACGATCTGTGATTATGTCGTCGACGGAATTCGGCACGGCGAGTGTGATCTGGACGTTTTCCTGTTCCCTGGCGTCCTGCATTAACTGTTCGTCGAGCGGGATTGCGAGGACTCAAGGCTGACGGCGGGGATTGGTATCCCGGTTATGGGCACATAACTCCGGTCGCCACACTGCGTGATTGCTTGCTCTGGACCGATCAGCATGAGCCTTGGCGAAACCAGTTCCGATCAAGTCCCATGGATCATCCAGGGTACAAGATTGCTCGCCTGCGCACTAAATATGGTCCATGATCGTCGTGATAACCAACTTTTATTTCGTTCTCCATAATCACTTAATATATCACGACTTTCCTTGATGATCTTCTCGTTCCACTTTCGTAAATCTTGTTCATGTCTCATTATCACTTCCATCTTGTAGGTCGATCGCTCTCATGTGTACAGGTATAATTCTTGAGTAATATATATATGTATATGCATTCGTTTCTTCCAAACCAGTCCAACCGCCCTGATCTCCACTTGCCCGATCATCATATTTGCTGATCAGCCACAATGTGTCAACCCAGGCTATTGAGATTCCTGGTTACCCTCTTCGTGGGTTTGCATCACTTCAAATCGATTCCTTCTCACCCGATCACGTTCAAATTCTCTCAATAAAGCCCCACAGTTCAGATCGCGCTCGTCTATCCACTCAGGATCGTCATAACCCTTCCAACGAACCAAATATTCACGGTGGGTCCGGCCAAAACGGGTCTTCTTGCCTGATCGGGTATCCAAAACCTTCTCCACCTCGAATTCGTTCGGGTCCAGCGCTCTTTCCCAACTATCTTCGGGTAAGAGAGCCTCGTCAAAATCAAACCTTGGCTGATCATCACATGCCAGCCTAGTTTTGGGCCGATCAGGATATTCTCGGACCAGTTTCAACTTCGACAGGTGAACAATCGGGAAAACTCCATAATCAGTACCCGCGGTAATCAGCCGAGCGGCATGATCACCGATTAGTTCGGCTACACGGAACGGTCCATGCCACAAATGTGCTAACTTCTTAGCATATCCTTCTTTCACGCGATCCAAGTAAAGCCAAACTCTTGATCCTGGCCCGATATTATGCGAATCGGCCTGATCATTGTTCCGATCAGCTCTTTCTTGGATGGCCCTTCGCAACCGTTCGTTGACTTGTTCCCGCGCATGTTGGTAGTGACGTTGGAGTCCCATACGCCATCGACGAGCTTCGCGATCTCGACCTCGTGTGCAACCAACAGGGATCATCGACTCGATGGTAGATCGGGGGTCCCAACCATATGCCAGATAGAATGGAGTATCTCCCCTGATCCGATCAAACGAGGAATTCAATGCAAACACCAGCCTCTCCGCATATTCATCCCAATCTTGTTGCGCGGAGTCTGCGACATACATCTTGATAGCCCTGGTCAACGTTTGTACCATCCGCTCGGCTTTACCATTCGCCTGTGGGCGGTACGCCATGGTCGCGCTCTGTTTCTGGCCAAGCATCTGATTAAAAGATCGGAACACTTCGGCCATAAAACCTGGTTCACGATCATGCCTGATCACTTCACTGGCTCCAAACCGTCGAAACACACATTCTTCGTAACTGCAAGTGACTTGTTGAGCCGTTCGTGTAGATCCCGCTTTCGCGATCACCAATCCCGTGAACAGATCAGTCCAGATCAGCAACTCGGTATTGCCCTTGAACGATTTTGGGAGGGGCGGTATGTGATCCATCGCGATCACTTGGAAAGGGTAGGTCGCCTGGATATTTCCAGGTGATCTCCCCCGGATATTTGGCATACCTTTTCCAGTTTCACAATCCGTACATGTCCCAACAAACTTTTGTATACTTCGATATAATCCTCTCCAATGGAAATGTTTACGGATCCTGTGATACGTTCGTCCTACACCCTGGTGGCCACCCTCCAAACTGACATGATAATGGTGTAATATATCAGCTTGTAAAGTCTCCGGGATCACGAGTCTGGCCGATCGGTCCAAATCCGCATCGGCCTGATCAGCTGGTACATAGTAAAACAATAGATCATTTTCGTCGATCTCGTAGTTAGACGCGATCTTGGCACAATCTTTTGCCTCACTCTGGCTCAGCTTCTCCAGATCACCCTTTAGAAACGCCTTCAAGTCACCGATCCATTTTTCCTCGTCTTGAGCCTTGAGAATTCTTTCGATCCGCATCTCTTGTACTATTTCCTCTGTCAGGCTTTCGCGAGAGGGTGATCTGTTGGGTGGCGATCTGGTTCGTGATCTCGTCGTAATCAAGATCTGGGCTGCTTCCTTTTCATTTTCCACACAGATCAGCTCGGGCAGCCTATTGATCTCCACCAGTTCTTCCAACAGCGCTTGATCAGTAACTATCGATCCAGCCTGATCACGCATGGCCATAGTTGCTAAGTGATCTGCACTCCGATTCCAATCACGTTTCACATGCAACAGATCATGTCTTGGCCATCCACGTAAAGCTTTCATAACGCGATCATTCAGTAGTTTCAGACGCGGCGCTTTACAGTCGATCTCTCCAGTGATCTGCCGAATCACCAGGTTTGAATCTCCACATATAATTACTCTTCCAATCTTTTGCTCTTGCAAAAGATCCAAACCTAGCAGCAGACCACGATATTCAGCCTCATTGACCGTGATACCTGGAGTATAATCTGAACCGGCCGATATAACAGTCCACTCTGGCAGTTTCCATAACAGCGCGCTATACGCCCCTACACCTTTCTTCACACTCGCTGATCCGTCGAAGCTTACGACGATCAGATCTTCTTCTGAGCCGACGATCGGTGGGGGTATAGTGATCGATTCACGTGGTTGCTTCCGAGGAGCGACCTCGATCAGGGCTTCGTCGACTTCTGATCGGGGCGTGATGCTGGCTGCCAGCGTTCCAAGAATTTCTTCTTCGCCCTTGGTGCACTTAATGATCTCCAAAGTCCACTGAGATAACACCGCTGCCCATCGCCCCAGTCTTCCGTCTAAACCATTCGCGGATAGTAACCACGCCAGACTAGATCGCTTGGATAATACCTTAATTGATCTAGTTACCAGCATAGAATAGCAAACATCCAACACACGTAATAACGCTAGCACTTCCTTATCCACAATGCCATAGTTAACTTCATTCGGTTTTAATGTTCGGCTCGTGAACGTCACCGGGCAATAAACTCCATCGTGATCTTGGACCAGTGCGGCCGAGATTGCCCATTTACTGGCATATAAGATCACCACGGGAATCTTCTCCGGATCGAAGTGTTTCAGTATCGGCGTCGAGATCATCTTCGCCTTTAACATACTGAAGGCTACCATAGCGCGATTCATGTGGTCTTCTGACCCTGGCACAGTTCGATCAGTTGGTGATCCAATCTCGAGATCCGTTTCAATAGCTTCAACCTCGTGATCAGTCTCAATTGGTGATCCTCCCATCCGATCACGTTCTCTCAGGCCATGATAATCGACTTCCTTTAATTCATAAAGTATAGCGGCGTAGATCGAGAAGTCCTCGATAAATCTGCTATAATAATTCAGTGATCCGAGGAAGGATTGCATGGCCTTCAACGATCGGGGAAAAGGTAAGTTGCTGAGAGCGGCTAGATCTTTCGGATTTGCTTCCAATCCTTGGATCGATACGTTATGGCCGAGGTAAGCGACCTTGGGCTGACCCCAGAAACCTTGACCACACTGATCGACAAATTCCAACGCTCGCAGGTATCTAGGAGTCGTTCGACCTTATCGCATAGCATATCCCAGGATGTTGCCGTGACCAAGATATCATCTATATATGATCACCTTCCCAATACTGATCGGCCCTGATCTTGGTCTGGCTCGCCTTCCGTAAACACATCATGTAGATCAGTGGCTTCCCGATCAGCACTGATCTGGAAATACCCATAGAGAGCATTGTCGATCAGCCTCTGGTAGATCTGTGGGGCATTCTTTAATACAAACGGCATCCGATTCCACTCAAAAAGTCCAAAAGGTGTAATGAAAGCCGAGATCTCTCGAGCGCGATCAGTCATCGAAACCACCCAGAAACCACTAGCCATATCCAACGAACAAAACCATAAAACTTTATCCAGATCTTCTAATAAGTCGTTGATCAGGGGCATCGGGTAGACCATCAACTTCGTGAGGCGATTCACCATTCTGTAGTCGATACACAATCGAATATCAACCCCATTCTTCTTAATCACAATCACGATCGGTGATGCCCACTGCGATGTTGATGGTCGGATGATCTTTGTACTCAGCAAACCTTTGATCAAATCGGATAACTTTTCCCGGTATTGAGGTGCAACTTTACGACAACGCTGAGCGATCGGCCTCGCATTTCCCACATCTATATCACAAACAGCTCCGAATGCGGCTGGGGGTAGGGTGTTACCTTTCCCCATCAGTAAGTGACGCCTCTTCCAGATGATCTTCTTTAGCTGATCGATCTGCTCGGGCGTATTCACTTCGGGATCACCGACCTGTAAATCTTCCATGGTGACTTCTGGCATATTTGGCGATACTTCCGGTAAAACGGCCATCTGCTTCTCGATACCTTCAATGTACTGATCGCCACCTTCGTGTATACACACTTGCTCGTCCACCTGATCTACCTTTTTCTGATCGGCATCATCTTGGATCGCCCCTTGTACGTCACTCGACTGATGGTTTACTTCGGATTCACCCTCCTCTGTAATGAATTCAGCTGGTTCATCCTCCTTTTCTTCCTCATGATCGTGCTTGGACTCTTCACTGTCCTTTCCGCTAACTGGGTCCGTTGTTTTCGGTGAGCCGGGCCTAATTATACTCAATATCTGTGGACCTTCTTTGGCCCGGCCTTCCCCTGTCGCTTCGATCGGTGGCCTCCTGATCAGCAGCTTGGTCGGCGTAGAATACTCCGGCTTCTCAACCATAGGTGAGGTATCTTCATCCACTAAGTCTTCGTCACTGATCATGTCCGTGGTGGCTTGATAAGCCAGATTCTGCCACTCGATGTATCTTCGTGATCCCACTGAAACATATCCGATCTGTCGGGGTACTTTCCCTTCAGGTAAACACATCCCTAAGATCATGTCTTCATGGATGATCAGCGGCTGATCGGATATATTTGTGACTCTGATGTAGCTTGATCGGCCGATACCTTTAACGAACGTAGGTACCCAACGTTCGCCACGGGTCAGCCACAATTTCTGTTGCCGATCACTCGACCGGATCATGATATCGACTGATCGGGACACCCCAATGTTCTCGTACTGACCCATCTTTAACATCCGCACATGAGTACCATACAAAGGTCGTCGGCCAGATAACTGAATCTGCACTTCATCCGGCAGAGTCAGGGTTCCATGAGATAGGTCAAGTCGTATACCGGCGGGTACCATAAAATCCATCCCCAATATCGCGTCCTGACCGGCTAGCCGTCCAACCCAAGCATTAAAATAGTAGACTAGGGATCCTGCCAGGGTGATCTTCACACGTGATCGTCCTTCCGTCATATATGAACTCTCGCCAATCCCAACACATTCTTGTCTCTGGGTACTGTCTATACGACATCCCACCTTACGAGCAAAGGCGGAGTCGATGATCGAGACTTCCGCCCCAGAGTCAAATAGAATAGTGGCTTTTTCATTGTTGATCTTTCCATTAGCTTAGCCTGTTTAAACCACTTGTCGGGAGAGTGATACTTCCAGTATCCTCGGGATTCACCGGGCAGTAGATCCAACTCCATGATCACGTCCGATCGGGAATATTCATCCACTCTGAGACTGTAGATCGGACACCGATCGATTCAATTTGAATTAGAACATGTATTGTCGGTTATCTTCTTTTCCTCAAACTTATCTCCGCTACCGACATATGCATAAATGCAGAACATAGATCGCTCCGCTCGAACCAGATTCCAACCTGGCGAGCGATCTAGTTTAACATCTTCTCAACATCTGGTGGGAGCATACCAGCATGTTTAGTCGGCACATACCACTTGCGCATCAGGTTAAAGAATTCTTCGATAGGGCAGGCGCCGGCGTCATGAAGCTTTCCACAGGTCTTGCACACGAAAAAACAGTGATCAGAAGGGTGACCTTTACGATCACATTTTCCACACGTAATTCTTTTCCAACAATCACAATCTCCATGTTTGGTCGACCCACAATGTACACATTTCTTACGAGATCGATCCTGATCAGGTTGAACACCACCAGGTTTCCGTCCGTCCACACCATTAGTCGATGATCTCGGGCGATACATTGGTTCCGTCGTAAATACATGACGGTACTGTTCCTCGTCCGAACTCAGACTCGACTGGCCACTTTCTTCTTCAGAACTTGAACTGTCTGACTCCTTCGCGATCATTCGAATCGCTCTGGCTGGTCGGGCTGCCGGTATCTTGCCCTGATCAGGGTGTGGCTTGGACCGGTACCGGTTCGATCCTACCTCGACCTTGGGCTGCCGACTCTTGGCCCGCTGCAGCGTCCTCAGAGTCAGTTCCAGTTGTTCTGAGTCCTTTATACGGAGCAGGGTTAGCTGATCAGCCAGATCGCGATTATCCAGAGTCCCAATGAAGTGCTCGACATGTTCACGGGCTATGTCCGGGTGTCGAGGGTCCTTGATCGGCATTTTCGCGCGTAGACCAGCAACATTCAACCGATGTAAGTACTCGATCGGTGTCTCGTCGGATCTTTTCTTCATGTGGTAGTACTGTCTAGCGACAGACACCCCCGAATTGCAATATTGTTCTTCAAACTCTTCTCACAGACGAGGCCACTTCAGACGCACTTCTCGACTTAGCTGTTTAAGCCAGTTCTTGGCCGGACCTTTCATTAGATCAGCGAAGATCAGGCATCTTTCAGCTTCCGGTGTCTTGTCCCTCAGAAAAGCTGACTTAGTCCGGCTTAACCAACCTCTGGCCTTATCGTCATCCATATCTTTGCCAGTGAAATCTTTCAATTCCGAGATCGCAGACATTCGTACTCGGGTGATCGTTCCTGATTCACTGTCAAATGCCTGCGCGGAGGCCATATTCGCTCTACGAGGCATCTCGATGTCCAGATCATCTGGATCGAAATGTTGGCTGATCTCGCCCTCTGACTCCATGTCCACATCACTTCGCGGGGGTGATCGGTGAAATCGGTCCTGGTGATCGGCCTGGCATATCGAACGAACGATTCCGGCTGATCGGACTGATTCCATCTCCACATCCACGGATCTCTTGACCGATTTCTCAGCAGACTGATTCATATTCGGTGCCGATCGCCATGGTTGTCCTTGTCCAGGTGTGTACTGAGGCAATCCATACTGATCACCCGCAAATCGGTTCATCATTGTCGCGAACATGGCTTTTAATTGCTCTGGGACCTCCGGCATGTTGGTTGGACCGGTATTGGAGGTCGGATTGGCCTGTGGCACTTCCTGGGCATCTTCAAAACTATCATCCGATCCGACTCTGCCAGGTTCAGGCTTTCTCTTCCTGTTCTGCGACTCGGTCTTGGGGTCGATCTGCTGGATCCCTTTCGGGCCCAACGTCATACGTGTGATCCCAACCGAGGAGTCGGTGGATGCCGCTCCAGATTGTGATGACGATTGATATATCGACTCAATATCCATAGGATATTCAACCAACTGTGATCGGTGCGAAGGATCCGCGATCGGCGACTGAACCACTGGGTTCGCCCCTAGTAACGAGGCAAGATGATCATACAGGGTGATCATAGATTTTCTGATCGTCTCTTAATCTAGATCGAATAGCATATTCGCGTCGAAGGCACCAGTAGTGAAGCCAACCTCGTCGATCTGCGCCAAGAGGTTCCTGATCAGATCAAGTTGACTGCCTGTGATCACCGGCCGGGTCGCTCGACCTTCCAGCTTCCCGATGATCTTAGGCTTGATGATCTTCATCACTGGGTTGGTAACCAGAAACTTGTGAAACTCTCGAAGATAGAACAGTCGTTCCACATCTTGGACAGTGGTCTTCTCGGCTGGTTCGATCTTCTCTTCGTCTTCCTCGAAGATCTTCGGTTTAGGTTTCACATATTTTTTAGGTGGATCACAATGATCCGCCCCCATGTTTTTTCTGTCTTTTCCATTTTCTTCTTATGCATAGGATCAAGGTTAACACCTCGATCCTTTCCTGGGTTATAGTCAACTTTACTATAACCCAGATCAGCCCCGATCGGGGCCATGTGGGGAGTTATTTCATCTTTAATTTCGACCTGGCACTCCACCAAACCAGGTCGATCATCGCTTCCTTTAGAAATGGACAGCATCGGAGGCGATACGCCTTCCTCCAATACACCCGAAAAAGTTTCCTCCACTTGATTTTCACATCTTTTTCATCATCAAAGGAATCACGGTGATATCCTGAGTCACCAAGTGATCCGGGCACGCGCACCATTGTGGTGGAGCCGATTTCCAAATCCATGACCGAAGTCGTGGTTGGAATCCGGATACCCACTGGCCCGGACGACCAACTATCGGAGGGGGTACTCCGTCGATCCTGATCAGCATCAGAATCAGATGAATCACCATTGTGGTGACTGATCTGATCCTCCCGGTCATCTGGCCGGTCTTCATGCTCGTCAGGATCTATGTTTAACTTCATCTCACCTTGTGTAACCGTCGATCGGGGCTGATTACACTCACTTAGGTGGACTCGGTGACGAAAAGGATGATCTTGATCAGGTCGGAGGGTTTGACCTTCTCGAGACGGGGGGTGTCCTCGGGTGGAAATCTTCACCGGAGAACGGGTTGGGGTCGATACTTAGTCAGTATCTAGGCACTGATCAGGAAAGCTCGTCTGATCAGGCCAGCCAATGAGAGAGAGATATAACGAAACCAAGAAAGCGCGATCAAACCACGATCTTCCACAGTAATCCACAAACGTTATCTCCACAAAACCTTTTCCAATATTATTAACGTGTTCCAAACACGTGTGCGTTGAGGGTGAGGTTCGATCACCTAAACAAACCCGTCGGGGGTCTTCCGGTAAGCCAAAATGCGTCTAAGCGCGTCTTAACCGGGAATTAGTTGAGCAAGAGGGGACTAATCAACCCTGTGCTCCCAATGACCGCACACGTGGCGGAGCGACTCTTTGCTTTAGGGGAAAATCTAAACCTGTTATTATATATGCAAATGTCCTATACCTGTGTACCATACCTCAACTCATGCCTGACCTTTACTTCGAACCTATTTACTTCGTCGCACGGTTGCGTAACACTCTCTTGCCCATCGTGGCTGCACCTTCAAGCTGACCTGTACCGATTCTGCCCTGATCATGACCCGACTCTTCAGAAGATCTTCAACCCATCCTGATCTTCAACAAACGACCTTGAAACCACTTGAGACCTGCTCTTCAGCACTTGTTCACTTCATATATAGTCCGACCAAACCGAGAACTTACTTGTCCTTGCATATCAACGCTGATCAGAGGCTGATCGGCCCTGATCACGATCAAAATAGTGATCGACCAAGTGATCAGTGGTGATCAGGCTGATCAGCCCTTGATCACCTCGGGCACGCTCTGGGTCATCATCATCACGACTCAACTCATCTTCCAAACCACACTTCCGATCTTTATACCTTGTCAGGACAACCATACATCACCGATCTCGGCTGATCAGGCCTTGCCACGTCATCTTCGGACCAACCAAAGGTTCACATCACTCATACAACCTGTTAATCCACCTGCCCGATCTTCATTCATCATTTGATCTTCATTCTTCGGGCATGACCGGCCGATCAGGCTGTAACTTTGTATCATAGCCAGCTTCAACCACTATACCATTCAGAGATCGGCTGGTCACCTGCCCTTGGTATGTCATGTCAACAGTCACTATTCTTATTACATCCACGAGAACTCCACTTAGTGACTGTGATAACGATCGTGATCGTGATCTCCATCATTCCGCCAGTGCCTGGGACTGGGCTTAACGACCATACTTGGCTGATTCTTCCACGTCGTAAATATCCGTTGGCCACCACCTTTCTTCTTAATCGTGATCAACCTTTCCCACCCATCAACCGTCATATGTTGATGGGTGTTCTATCGTCACCAATCAACGGCCATGTGTGGTCCACTTCAGTCTCAATATTTTCGATCGCTTTACCACACTTACTCGGCGGCGACTATCCGGTGCCCACACACTTGGTCCGTATTTCCGCCTATCAGGATGCGCCCTTTTGGAAAGTACTTTGCATTGTTTCATAAGTCGCTTCACCACACTAACTTCAAGGGTGATGAGAGGTTTCTCTTCACCCTGCACACGTTGACAGAACATAGTCCCGTCTGGGGCTATTATCCTCACATGCCCGATGTCGGCATGTGAGATAACCCGTCCAGTAGGGCACCCCGCCCCTACTGGTTGTTCACGTTTTTTGCATCAACAGAGGGTTGCCCCTGTTGATGTCGCTCGCCAGCAGACTGTCCAGTCCGCTGACTGCGTGGTGCCGGACGCGGCGCCATACATTCATGGGCGTAATGTCCCATTTTCGCGCATCGATTGCAGCGAAGGAACTTCTTGTTCTTCGGTTGCCTCGGAGTTGAGGCAACTGCAAGCGATAGGTCCATAGGTTCTGGACCTCCTCCGCCCGCATTGTGACGCGGATTAGGGTGTCTCGGGACGAAGTGTGAGCTTCGTCTCGATTGGAAGTTTTGGTTGTTATTATTAACATGCTGCGTTAGCGGCATGTTAAAGTCGAAAGGTGCTTGCGCTTTCCGACTAACCCCAGCATGCGCTGCTGAGCGACGCATGCTGAACTCCTCCCGGATGCTTTGGTCTATAGCATCGCTCAGAGTCTTTGGGGAACCCGGTAAATACTCTGCTTGATGGGACCGTCATTCAGTCCCTTCATGAAGGCGGTGACCTGCATGGCAGGAGGCACCGGTTCATATACAATATTTGATAATAAATATTGTATTTTCTGAGCGTACGCATGTAGGCTCAGCTTGCCCTGCCTGAGTTCCATGAACTCTTCACGGCAGCTAAGTTCCATTTCTGGAGCTTCAAAGTTGTGCTTTAGCTCAGCTTTTAGATCCTGATACGTCAGGAACGCAGTTCCATCAGTGGATCTGCGGCTCATCGCCCATGCCCTGGCGCGACTGCCTAGGCATGTGGTGGCGAAATAAGCTTGTGAACGCGGGTCCACAATCTTTTGCGCAGTGAGGGCATCCTCTACCTCTGCGAACCACCTACGAAGAGGTTCGCCCCCTTCGCCAGTAAAGGGCGGGATCCGTGCCTTTACTACTTCAACGCTCGCACTAGATGCGGGCGCTGCTGTTGCTGTCGCCGGCTGGGAGCGCAACATAGCATGACGCACCTGAGGGTCGACATACGTTTTCTTGAAACGGGTAACCGTTTCTAAGGCATCCTCCGAGGTTTTGCCACGGAGGAGAGTGATGATTTCGGGCCCTATGGTCCGAATCATCTCGGTCAATGTGACCAGAGCACTCGGTGGCCAGTTAGGAAAGTTTTCCATAACTAGTTCGTGCGCGAGCTGTCGCTCACGTTCACTGGCTGTTGTCATGACAGCTAGCGGCTCTTAAACCTTCGTTCTGCTAGTTAACTAGCGGAACGTGTCAAAAGTGGTCGTTTGGACGGACCACAAAGTGCTACCAGGTGTAACAGGGTTGCTGTTACGCGGCTTACACTGTTAGTTTGCAGTGAGGAAGCGTGCAAATTGTGTAGGACCAAATGTAATTTGGTCCTCCTTAGTTTACCTTAGATAAACTTAGATAGAAAAGTAATTAATGTATTAATTAACTATCGATTAAGTATATATATTTCTATATATACACCTAAGAGACGTGAGTGCTAGAAGGTAAGTTTAAGAGTGAATATATTTATGGTTGGTTAAGAGCTAACTAGTATAATTAGACCTAGACTAATCATAGTAACATATAGTATTAAACTGATCTAATGATATTTTTATCATTAGATGACTTGTCAGATTCGATAATATCAGAATCTGTTCTCAAGGTGGATTATGACAACTTATAATCCAATATTCACATTTCAGGTATTACGTCTGAAATTGAACTGTGATATTTCTACTCAAATATCACTTATGTAATGGCACCCCATTACATCACCCCCCACTCAAGCTGGTTGGCCAATAATATAATGTAATATTGGCCAATCGAATGGTGGCACTTGTTGGTCATAACGATTGTTATAACTCATTTTTGACCATAAGGAAACAAATGGTCAGCAAACGCAGCGGCGCTCTTACGGGCACTGCCGATACTCTGGAAACAGACATCACCTCTGCATCACGTGCGGAGGTGTCGTCGAATGCCAACGCTCCGAATGTAGCGTCGAAGCGAAAGACAAAGCCGAAAGACCGCTTGTCTCTCGTAGTAGACGCTGTGGAAGCAGTGTCTAAGAGAGGGCGGGAAGATGTCGTGAACGCAACATCTTCCGCGTTTCCACCTGCCGCAAGGCGGGTGTCCAAAAAGAAGTTCAATGACCTCTTCGGAGAGTCATCGGACTCCGAAAATGAGGGTGAGGACGATACCGTCCCTGTCAACAACTCTAGCGAGGTTAAGCCCGCTAAAACGGCTTCGCCGTTAAGTGATGGCGAAGTAGAGTCTGACGCCGTCGATTACGACAGGGACAACTCCATGAAACGGTGGTATGAGGAGCGTAGAGCTCCTCCTGGTCCTCGTCATTCGCCAGGTCGTAGCGAAGACGACTTTGAGGTGACAGGTGGTGCTCCACCTGCCAAGAAACAACGTGCAGAAGCGGCTTACGCTGCTCCTGATTCACTGTGCGTGTGGAACGCCATGTTCCGTATGAAGTGGGGTTTTGGACCCCAGCATGGACGCTTGCCATCGGAAGTGGTGGTCACGTCAAGCGCGTTTGTCAATATCCATTGTTTGACATCAATGCGCTTGATGATTGCGAGGACCTTCGCAATCGTCATTTTGATCGTAGTACTGACGATAGACGTCGGTACTTCATCGACCTTTTCTTCCAGGCTCGTTATTACAAGAACCGGAAAGGGTCGCAAAAGAATAAGGACGACAAAGACGCCCTTACTCAGAGTTGGAATGCCTTTGTTGACAAT
>MIQA02022876.1:0-19026 GCA_001887855.2 Sclerospora graminicola | reverse complement strand
CGGCCGATCAGGCCGTAACTTCGTGTCATGATCAACTTCAACCACTGTATCGTTCATAGATCGGCTAGACGGCTGTCCCTGACACGTCATGTCAACAGTTGCTCACCTCGTTTTACATCCACGGGAACTCCACTTAGTAATTGTGATAACGATCTTGATCGTGATCTCCATCGTTCCATCAGTGTCTGGGACTGGGCGTAGTGACAGTACTTGGCTGATTTCTTCACATCGTGAATACCCGTTGTCGCCACCTTTTCATCGTAACTGTGATCATCCTTTTCCCACCCATCAACCGTCATATGTTGATGGGTGTTCCATCGTCACCAATCAACGGCCATGTGTGGTCCACTTCGTTCTCAACATTTTCTGATCGCTTTACCACAGCTTTGTCGTAAGTGCTGGTAGCATGTTCGCTCTAACGCATGGACAGCTTCTATGTAAACAGACTGGGTGCTTTCTCGTAATACAGTCCAGAAAATCGCACTAGGCCTCGAAGACGTTGTTAGCTTCACGAGAATAATTTCACTTCGTTCGTAAGATAACATTACATCTGGTGTGCTCGATGGGCATATTTATGCTCTGACATGGTCTTTTTTAGAATAGCACACGATGACTGGGAGCGGAACTCTGTTGCGTTATTGCTATTATAAATTGACCAATCATCAATCGTATAGATTTCCAAAATAGAGTAGAATAGATCACACGACTGGGGATGCTCTAAGCTTTTTGGTCACCATTCGGAAACTTTTAAGCCAATCGCTTCGAGACAGGTACATAAAATAAAGCTGTTTTGATGGTGCGTCAGCTGGTATGTATAAAAACCTAAGCCGTTAATATTTGTCTTCTCCATTGGCGCACAAATGGCAAAGTTTGATTTTTCTATGCAGCAGATTATGGCAGGAGCTGTATTGACGGCTACTATTGAGGTTTACTTTTGTCAGACGGGCCAAAACAACATACGGGAACATCGAGATAAAAATATTTTAGTTATTATGAGAAAAATATTAGTGTGCTGTTTTTTCGCGCGAGAGTCGTGTGATTTGCTCGCCGGGCGCCATAAACTGATGTTGTGAAAAGCCTGCCAGTGATTGGAGTGTATTTTGGATATCGTATCCTGATCGGTTATCGAGAATTTTTCCACCATAAACTGATGACCCGTCATAATCTGATGAATTAGGGGAAATCGCTAATCGGTACCCTAAATTAACCATCAATTACTAATCAGTACCCTGTTCACATAATTATTGCTAATCGGCACCCAGGCCCACTTTTTTTGCCATCACCCTTGCTAATCGGTACCCGTGAGATAGAAATGAACTATTTCATGAGCCTCCTTGATGTCTTAACGCTGATTGTGTATTCTCCATTAAACACGACAAGTGCTTTGTTGTGCAGCATGTCGGATTGTCTAGATAAGTAGCATTGAAAAGATTGATTATCATCCTTCTCACCGTACTCGTCACATCAAAGCAAAATCTACCTTACACGTAACAGCTGCACCATATTCTTTTATTCGTTGCAACACATTTAGGTGCTGTTGGCTTCATGCTTAAAGTGACTGGGTTTCACTATCCACACATTGCATGTATCTCCAAACTTTTGGCGGAGTAGTTGCGCCACGGATTCGTAAAAGATAGTTACAACTAGCAAAGGTCTAATCATCCTTTAAGAACGCAGCAATTAGTACAAACAATGTCAAGTTAGAGTTGCACACAAACTGCTGCGTACATAGCCCCTGGATATTCTTAAGGAAAAAAGATCCATCGTAAGGTCCTGGAACGCATTTGGGCACCGAAAGAAAATACAACCCATTTTCTGCCGATTGTGCAGTAACTGAAATACTCCTTGTTTTTCGTTATGTACATATCCGGCTATCCGCGACTGCACAGGCAAAAGAATGAGCGCCAAATGAATTCATTCGCCTCTAACAATACTCATTTGCGTCGTTCAGTTATTAGAACCAGCATTTTTTCTTCGCTCATTTTTGAAGGGTACCGATTAGCAAGGCTGATGGCAAAAAGGGCGGGTTTGGGTACCGATTAGCAATTTATTTGTGAACAGGGTACTGTGGTGTAGTCGCTCTCAGAAATTCTTCCTGAGATGAGAACACCCACGAGGGGCCCAGATGACTGACTGTTGGTGGGGTACTCCGTCCATCCAAGTTTTGATCCGATCCAGCATCCGGCCGGCTGGATCGGTCATTTCCATCACCTTGGTCGTGACGACTTGGATGATCCGTGTTTGTAAAGCTCACCTTGTGTACCCGCCAGCACTGGCTGTTGCGCTCTCTTGATGGACCCTAGGGTGAAAAGTGAATAAGTCCGTCGAAACGGAGACGAGGTTTGGACTAGGGGTAGCTCCTGGGCGGAATTCTTACCGGGGAGCAGGCTTTGCATATCTGAAGTTTGTATATGCGAGGTTTGGACCGGAATGTCGATCGGCAGCTAAATCCAAGACAATAAGGGGTAAGTCCAACGTGTACGTATAGGAATCAAATAAACTCACAATCTTCCACAGGAGCAAACGTTACCACACTTTCAATAGAGATATACGTGTTCAAACACGGGCGATTGAGGTGAGTATGACACAACGCAGCGACTCCCGGTCAGGGGACTTCCGGTGGGTTATTTTAACCTTCCCCGGGCAAACCAATCAACAAGAGGGGACCTTGTTAGCCCTCTGCTGTGAACCAGCGACTTGTGTCTAAGAAAGCGAAACGTATACTGATTTTATCCCTGTCCAATACTCCCTTTTGTGTAACCTACCCCAAATAGCCCGGCTGGATAGTTATGTGTCTTACCTGAAGTGGTCCAGTTAGTTTTTTTCCGGATGCTCTTTTGTGTACTGTACACCAACCAAACCCAGCCGGATCGACCGGATGCTCTTTACACCAAACTCAGCCGGATCGACCGAATGCTCATTTAGGTACTGTACACCAAACCCAGCCGGATCGACCGGATGCTCTTTTAGGTACCGTACACCGAACCCAGCCGGCTCGGCCGGATGCTCTCTGGTGTACTGTACACCAAAACCAGCCGGATCGGCCGGATACTCTCTGGTGTACTGTACACCAAACCCAGCCGGATCGGCCGGATGCTCTCTGGTGTTCTGTACAGCAAACCCAACCGGATCGGCCGGATGCTCTTTGGTGTACCGCACATCAAATGACCGGCTCGCCCCGGATAGCCATCCATATAAGATCACTTGACCGCCGGCGTTAACTCCTCCTTAGCAGCTCCACGTCCAGCTCCGGCGCCTCATCCGTCCTCTGCAAAACTCGGCCTTATTTCAGGACCCTTCGCACATACACCTTCCAAGCAATCCGCCCAGCGGTAATCCATGGTCTGAGGTCATCCGGCTCACCTGAACCGGACGGCCCATCTACAGCTAGCCCAATTACAAACATCTCGACCCACACCCATCTGGCCCGATTCCATGCCTGACACCGTCCTGCTGCTGGTGGATACACTTGGCAACTGCCATCCGGCACCTACGCCCTTGGTCCGCATTTTCTACCAATCAGAATGCGCCCTCGGCCGAATGTATTTCATACCTTCCCGTTGATTAATTCGCAAGTGTTTTCACCACAGCCGCCCCTGAGTCTTGTCGCAGCCGCACAACGGTTGAGGCACGACCTCACCTGACACAAGTCTATTTGATCCTTCTTACCCATGCCCCGCTTTGGTACGTCTTCTGCCCGATTTATGGTGATTTCCATGAAGCCGGTCCTCCGGCCGGCTTAAAGTCTTATCCGTAGATGCTGACCTTATCTTGATATATTTTCAGTTCTGCAAGTCGAAAAGGATAACATATGTCGAGTTACTCTGGTGGATGATGACTCGCCTGCCAGCAGGGTGGAAGTCGCAGGGCCACCGGAGTCATCCCGTATTCCCAATCTGGTGCTGTCCCCGGCTGACATTGACACTGCGCTCCGCATTCACGTCAAGTTTGCGGTGACCGGGACAGATTGAGGGCCACCGTCTTTTCCCTTCAAGCAGATCTCCGATCATGTCAGGCCGACTCCAAAGTTCTAGCGCAGAGATGCGTGACCCTTTGCGCAATGCTGGATCGCACGGAGCCCCGAATCTCCGAGCTGAGGCGTAGCCGTCAGGAAGCAGTGGATGAAATAACCCGCCCTAGGGCCATTGTAGGCCAGCTTACTGACGCCCTACAACAGGCCGCTGCGCCATCCGCCCCACCTCCGAAGTGGCGGGGATGAAAAAAAGAATAGAGGTGCTAGCCGCCCAAGTGACTAGCCTGGAACACATCCATACGGATTTGGTCCAGCAGCTCGCCTCCGCCAATCGCCGGGCCGACGAAGCTATCGCACGGAAATCCTCCTCGGGACCGAGTGACCTTCAGCAGCAGGTGACCGATCTCGAGGGCTTAAGTCGCCAGCCTGACGAAAGAGAGAGACCGTCTCCACACGCTGGCAGACGTCGTCGAACCTCTCCGGGCTGCCAACCAGGAGTTAGTTCACCGCTCAAAACTTCAACGTAAGTGCTTTTCCCCCTCCTATGTTGTAACTCGGTCGCTTACAGTTTCCATGCCTATATTACTTCGCAGTCCAACAGTTGGAACAGCTGAAAAAACGGTCCGCCGAGATTTCCGACGCATCCCAAGAGTTATTGCATCTTCGCGGTCAATACCGTCGGGTGTCCCAAGAACTAGACGCCACGCGGGATGACCGAGACCACCTGCTAGAGTCCCATGCTCAAGCTCTCCACCATATTTTTTCTCTGGAGCAACAGTTGCAAGAAGCTTCCTTCAGGCAACAAGAGCTGCGATCTGAGCTTTACCAGGTTCAGAGAAGATATCATGACGCTCATGATGAGCTGATCCGGGACGACGAGGTCGCGCTGCCCTGCTGGATAAAGAGGATCGGTTCCGGTCCCTACTATGTGAACTGCTGGACCGGCTTGAGGAGACCCAGGCTCAGACCGCTCCCATCCTACAGGCTCCTTTGTGTGCGCGAGAGGCCATCTTGGCCATCCTGGGGATGGTAGATCAATGGAAAACCTCCCCGCCGAAACCATCCCAGTCATCTGCCTCAGCGGAATCGTGACCTGGGGAGCTTCCGGCCAGCCCTAATCCACCCCTGGCCGGTTCGAATCTCTCGTCCGCATCGGCGGGATCAGAAACTGGAAAACGTCCGGCCAGCTCTAATCCATCCCTGGCCGGTTCCGATCCGCCTTCAGCCTCTCCAAAACGGAGAAAAGGAGTGAATCCTCCCTCGTGCACCAATGTTATTTGGGCAATTCGGCAAGCGAACGGGAGCTTGAGTCGGACAGCGACGATAGTTTGTTTGTAATGGAGGCCGCCGCCGTATCCGCAATCGTTTTACCGGAGAAAACTGGCCTCACGCCTGGCTCGTCGTCTAGCTCAGTAGAGGACTCGGCATCCGGCTCGGAAAATGACCCGCCGTCCGGTTCAGGGGCTGCCTCGCCATCTGGCTCAGCAGCTACTTCGCCATCCGGTTCCAAGATTGACTCCCCGTCTGGTTCACCCGCGGGTTCAGATCCGCCCTCCCCTAGATACATATACGATGATGACGATGAAGATGAGGATTACAACGATCAGCAGATGTTTGCTGCGTTGTCCCGCTCTCGCGCGGACACCCATCGTCGCCTCTCGAATTCTGGTGGTCAAACGGTGGCTCATCCGGATCCCAATCAGGTTATCGATTTGCAGACTCCGCCGCCTGCTGGTTTTGGCTCCGGAGAATACGAGCCGACTGATTCATCTTTGCCTCCCGACACCGTCGTCACCTCGACCTCCCGGGTCACCCATTCCCTAAGCTCCAACAGTACGGCCGAGACGGAAAATGGGAGAGCGAAACAGATAGGAACGAAGAAGGGGCAAAGGAGAAGGCAGAGGAGAATGGGGATGACATCACAGATCAGTGGTTGCCTCTCAACCTGAAAGACCTGAGAGAACCTTCCCCCAAGACCTCGGCCAGAAGCAGGCGACCGGCTCCGGCAGGATCTCGTCTCAAAAGCCGATACGGTCGACCGGCAGCCAAACCCAAGATCCGGCGGAGCCCTCCGGCTCCTGCGCCACCTCTCCCCAAACTTCCGCTTTTTTTTGCCTGACGGACGCTTCCTCAGTAAGGCGGATCCGTCCGATATCCTGCCTTGGCCGGTCGAGCAGCTGAAAAACCTGAGTCTTGCCGATGCTTCCAGTTCTCAACTCGCTCACTCTTTGTCCCGTCCACCTCTCTGGATATTTCCCCAGTCACGCAAGCTGCTTCCATCAGACACTAGTGCCCTGACCTGATGAGGTCGGGTGCCGTTGACAAGCTCATGGAAACTGAGCCTTGGGAAATCTTGGCTACTGAGATGCCGGATATGGGACTTCCGTCCAGCCCATGGCTTACCAAATTCCGAACGAGGTTCCAAAAATTCGCTATGACCCATGACCAGTCCATCTGGGAATCCATCCACTTCCTGTTCAGACATGCCTCTCCGAGCGTATTCCGCCGCCCGGAAGAATCAACGGGGACGAGCCTCGGAAGCGTGGGTCCGTTTATGTGCGATTGTCTTGGAGGGCATCCGGGATGGTGTTTGTGACCTGGACCTGTTTCTCTTCCCTTTTATACTTCATCTGGCAAACCGAAGGAGCGGAGGTCCGGCAGAGGGCGGAACGTGGTACCCAGGCTTAGGTGGACCGGATCGGACTGCCTCTCTTTCCGAATCTCTGGAAGCCATCGAACGGCAAGATCCTTGGCGCAATCAATACCGCAAACGACCCTCCGACCATCCTGGACTTCAAGTGGCTCGGCACCGCAGCAAGTATAATTGTGGTAAAGCGATCTGAAAAATGTTAAGAATGAGGTGGACCACACATGACCGTTAATTGGTGACGATGGAACACCCATCAAGATGAGACAGTTGATGGGTGGGACAGGCAGATCGCGCTTACGACGAAAAGGTAGTGGTCAACGGGTGTTCGTGATATGGAGGGATAAGCCAAGTAACGTTACTACGCCCGGTCCCAGATACTAATGAAACGGCGAAGATCACGATCGCGCTTGGGATAACGTTTATTAAGTGGATTTCACGTGGATGTATGACGAGATCGGCAGAGATAAGTTAAGATACCGCAGCAATGGTGACGTGACACATCAGAGACAGTTCTCGGGCCGAACTATGAACAGTGCAGATGGTGAAGTTGGATATGATACGAAGTTCCGGCACGATCGGCCGAGCCAGCTGATTCTGCCCCAGAATACGAAGATCAGGTACAGAATAGAACGGGGCATGTGGAAAGGCGAGTCGTGCGAGTAATGTCAAGTCAAGGCAAGTGATGATGGCAGATGGATCTGTCCAAATGTGAGAAGGCCCGATCAGGCCCGATCGGCCGAAATCGGTGCGATCTGGTTACTCCGACAGGGGATGAAGGTCAGGAATATGTCCGAGTGGGCAAACAAAGTCGCTGTGATGGTGATCCAGAGAGTTTTCGAAGTGATCTAGGGATGATCGGCCCTGATCACTACCCGATCACTCGGCTGATCGTTATGCCGATCACGATCGGGGCTGATCAGTCTCAAACCGGCGTCCAGACGCAAAGGCAGATGAAATTCTCAGTTAAGCCGGGTTGGATATGAAGTGAACAAGTGTCCGAGGGACAGATCTCAAGTGTTTTCCAAGTTGTTTATCGAAAGATCGGGATGGTTGAAGATCGCTATAGAAGTCCGACCGTGATCAGGGCAGAAGTGGTACAGATCAGTTTGAAGGTGCAGCAAAGATGGGTAAGGTGGTACTATGCAACCGTGCGACGAAGTGAACAGGGTCGAAGTATAAATCAGGCACATGAGTTGGTTTATGGTACACTAGGTATAGGACATTGCATATATAATAACGGGTTTTGATTTTCCCCCTAAGCAAAGAGTCGCTCCGCCACGTGTTGCGGTCATTGGGAGCACAGGGTTGGCTAGTCCTCTCTCGCTCAACTGATTCCCGGTTAAGACGCGCTTAGACACATTTTGGCTTACCGGAAGACCCCCGACGGGTTTGTTTAGGTGATCAAATCTCACCCTCAACGCACACGTGTTTGGAACACGTCAATAATATTGGAAAAGGTTTTGTGGAGATAACGTTTGTGGATTACTGTGGAAGATCGTGGTTTGATCGCGTTTTCTTGGCTTCGTATTATCTCTCTCTCATTGGCTGGCCTGATCTGACGAACTTTCCTGATCAGTGCCTAGATACTGATTAAGTATCGACCCCAACCCGTTCTCCGGTGAAGATTTCCACCCGAGGACACCCCCCGTCTCGAGAAGGTCATCCCCTCCGACCTGATCAAGATCATCGTTTTCGTCACTGAGTCCACCTAAGTGAGTGTAACCACCCCCGATCAACGGGTACACAAGGTGAGATGAAGTTGAACATAGATCCTGACGCGCATGAAGACCGGTCAGATGACCGGGAGGATCAGATCAGTCACCACAATGGTGATTCATCTGATTCTGATGCTGATCAGGATCGACGGAGTACCCCCTCCGATAGTTGGTCGTCCGGGCCAGTGGGTATCCGGATTCCACCCAAGCCTTCGGTCATGGATTTGGAAATCGGCTCCACCACAATGGTGCGCGTGCCCGGATCACTTGGTGACTCAGGATATCACCGTGATTGCTGGAAAAAGAAAGAAAAACATGGGGGCGGATCATTGTGATCCACCTAAAAAATATGTGAAACCTAAACCGAAGATCTTCGAGAGTTTCGCAAGTTCCTAGCTACCAACCGAGTGATGAAGATTACAAAACCCAAGATCATCGGGAAGCTTGAAGGTCGGTCGTTCAGGCCGGTTATCACAGGCAGTCAACTTGATCTGATCAGGAGCCTCTTGGCGCAGATCGACGTTGTGTGTTTCACTACTGGTGCGTTCGACGCGAATATGCTGTTCGATCTAGACCAAGGGACAATCAGAGAGACTATGACAACTCTGTATGATCACCTAGCCTCGCTACGCGGGGCGAACCCCGAGGTCCAGTCGCCGATCGCGGATCCTTCACACCGATCGCAGTTGGTTGACTATCCTATGGATATTCAGTTAATATATCAATCGTCATCACAATCTGGAGCGGACTCCACCGACTCCTCGGTTGGGATAAAACGTATGACGTTGGGCCCGAAAAGGATCAAGCAGATCGACCCCAAGATCGAGTCGCAGAACAGGAAAAGGAAGCCTGAACCTGGTCGAGTCGGATCAGATGATAGTTTTGAAGATGCTCAAGAAGTTCCACAGAACAATCCGACTCCCAGCAGTGGTCATACCAACATACCGGAGGTCCCAGAGCAAATGAGAACCATGTTCGCGACTATGATGAACCGATTTGCGAGTGAACAATATGGATTACCTCAGTACACACCTGGGCAAGGACAACCATGGCGATCAGCATCGAACATGAATCAATCCGCTTAGAAACCGATCAAGAAACCCGTGGACGTGGATATGGAATCGGTCCGATCAGCCGGAATTGTTCGATCGATATGCCAGGCCGGTCACCAAGATCGATTTCACAGATCACCCCCACGTAGTGATGTGGACATGGAGTCAGAAGGAGAGATCAGTCAGCATTTCGATCCGGATGATCTGGACATTGAGATGCCTCGTAGGGCGAATATGGCCTCCGCACAGGCATTTGACAGTGATTCCGGAACGATCACCCGAGTGCGAATGTTTGCGATCTCTGAATTGAAAGATTTTACCGGCAAGAATATGGATGATGATCAGGCCAGAGCTTGGTTGAGTCGGACTAAATCAGCATTTCTGAGAGACAAGACACCGGAAGGTGAAATATGTCTGATCTTCGCTGATCTAATGAAAGGTCCGGCCAAGAACTGGCTTAAACAGCTGAGTCGGGAAGTGCGTTTGAAGTGGCCTCGTTTGTGTGCAGAGTTTGAAGAACAGTATTGCAACTCGGGTGTGTCTGTCGCTAGACAGTACTACCACATGAAGAAAAGATCCGACGAGACGCCGATCGAGTACTTACATCGGTTGAATATTGCTGGTCTACGCGCGAAAATGCCGATCAAGGACCCACGGCACCCGGACATAGCCCGTGAACATGTCGAACACTTCATTGGTACTCTGGATAATCGCGATCTGGCTGATCAGCTAACCCTGCTCCGTATAAAGGACTCAGAGCAACTGGAACTGACTCTGAGGACGCTGCAGCGAGCCAAAAGTCGACAGCCCAAGGTCGAGGTAGGATTGAACCGGTACCGGTCAAAGCCACACCCTGATCAGGGCAAGATACCGGCAGCACGACCAGCCAGAGCAATTCGAATGATCACGAAGGAATCAGACAGTTCGGGTTCGGAGGAGGAAAGTGGTCAGTCGAGTCTGAGCTCGGACGAGGAACACTACCGTCATATCTTTACGACGGAACCAGTGTATCGCCCGAGATCATCGGCTAATGGCATGGATGGACGGAAACCTGGTGGTATTCAACCTGATCAGGACCGATCTCGCAAGAAATGTGTACATTGTGGGTCGACCAAACATGGAGATCGTGATTGTTGGAAAAGAATTACGTGTGGAAAATGTGATCGTAAAGGTCACCCTTCTGATCATTGTTTTTTCGTATGCAAGACTTGTGGGAAGCTTCATGACGCCGGTGCCTGCCCTATTGAAGAATTTTTTAATCTGATGCGCAAGTGGTATGTGCCGACTAAACATGCTGGTATGCTTCCACCAGATGTCGAGAATATGTTAAACTAGATCGCTCGCCAGGTTGGAATCGGGTTCGAGCCGAGCGATCTACGTTCTGCATTTATGCATATGTCGGTAGCGGAGATAAGTTTGAGGAAAAGAAGATAACCGACAATACATGTTCTAATTCAAATTGCATCGATCGATGTCCGATCTACAGTCTCAGAGTGGATGAATATTTCCGATCGGACGTGATCATGGAGTTGGATCTACTGCCCGGTGAATCCCGAGGATACTGGAAGTATCACTCTCCCGACAAGTGGTTTAAACAGGCGAAAGCTAATGGAAAGATCAACAATGAAAAAGCCACTTTTCTATTTGACTCTGGGGCGGAAGTCTCGATCATCGACTCCGCCTTTGCTCGTAAGGTGGGATGTCGTATAGACAGTACCCAGAGGCAAGAATGTGTTGGGATCGGCGAAAGTTCATAAATGATGGAAGGACGATCACTTGTTAAAATCACCTTGGCAGGATCCCTGGTCTACTATTTCAACACTTGGGTTGGCCGGTTAGCCGGGCAAGACGCGATACTGGGGATGGATTTTATGGTACCAGCCGGTATACGACTTGACATGTCTCATGGAACCCTGACTCTGCCGGATGAAGTGCAGATTCAGTTATCCGGCCGACGACCTTTATATGGTACTCATGTACGGATGTTAAAAATGGGTCAGTACGAGAACATCGGGGTGTCCCGATCAGTCGATGTCATGATTCGGCCGAGTGATCGGCAACAGAAATTGTGGTGGACCCGTGGTGAACGATGGGTACCAACGTTCGTTAAAGGTATCGGCAGATCAAGCTACATCAGGGTCACGAATATATCCGATCAGCCGCTGATCGTCCACGAAGACATGATCTTAGGGATGTGGTTGCCCGAAGGGAAAGTACCTCGAGAGATCGGGTATGTTTCAGTGGGATCACGAAGATACATTGAATGGCAGAATCTGGCTTATCAAGCCACCACGGACCTGATCAGTGATGAAGACTTAGCGGATGAAGATACTTCACCTATGGTTGAGAAGCCGGAATATTCTACGCCGACCAAGCTGCTGATCAGGAGACCACCGATCGAAGCGACAGGGGAAAGCCGGGTCAAAGAAGGTCCACAGATATTGAGTATTATTAGGCCCGGCTCACCGAAAACAACGGACCCAGAAAGCGGAAATGACTGTGAGGAGTTCAAGAACGATCATGAGAAGGAAAAGGAGGGTGAATCTGCCGAAGTCATTACGGAGGAAGGTGAACCCGAAGTAGACCATCAGTCGAGTGACTTACAAGGAGCGACTCAAGATGACACCGATCAGAAAAAGGCAGATCAGGTAGACGAACAAGTGTGTATACATGAAGGTGGTGATCAGTACATTGAAGGTATCGAGAAGCAGATGGCTGTTTTACCGGAAGTATCGCCCAATATGCCAGAAGTCACCATGGAAGATCTACAGGTTGGTGATCCCGAAGTGAACACTCCCGAGCAGATCGATCAGCTAAAGAAGATCATCTGGAAAAGGCGCCATTTACTGATGGGGAAGGGTAACGCCCTACCCCCAGCCGCTTACGGAGCTGTCTGTGATATAGACGTGGGAAATGCGAGACCGATCGCTCAACGTTGTCGCAAAGTTGCACCTCAATACCGGGAAAAGTTATCCGATTTGATCAAGGGCTTGTTGAGTACAAAAATCATCCGACCATCAACATCGCAGTGGGCATCACCGATCGTGATCGTGATAAAAAAGAACGGGGTCGATATTCGATTGTGTATCGACTATAGAATGGTGAATCGCCTCACGAAGTTGATGGTCTATCCGATGCCCCTGATCAATGATTTATTAGAAGATCTGGATAAAGTTTTATGGTTTTGTTCGCTGGATATGGCTAGTGGTTTCTGGGTGGTTTCGATGACTGATCGTGCTCGAGAGATCTCGGCTTTCGTTACACCTTTCGGACTTTTTGAATGGAATCGGATGCCGTTTGGATTAAAGAATGCCCCACAGATCTATCAGAGGCTGCTCGACAATGCTTTCTATGGATATTTCTAGATCAGTGCTGATCGAGAAGTCACCGATCTACATGATGTGTTTACGGAGGGCGAACCGGACCAAGATCAGGGCCGATCAGTTTTGGGAAGGCGATCATACATAGATGATATCTTGGTAACAGCAACATCATGGGATATGCTATGCGATAAGGTCGAACGGCTCCTGAACACCTGCGAGCGCTGGAATTTATCGATCAGTGTGGTCAAGAGTTTCTGGGGTCAACCCAAGGTCGCCTACCTCGGCCATAACGTGTCGATCCAAGGTTTGGAAGCAAATCCGAAAGATCTGGCCGCTCTCAGCAACCTACCTTTTCCCCGATCACTGAAGGCTATGCAGTCCTTTCTCGGATCTCTGAATTACTATAGCCGGTTTATCGAAGACTTCTCAATTTACGCCGCTATACTATATGAACTGAAGGAAGTGGATTATCATGGGCTACGAGAACGTGATCGAGTGGGAAGATCACTAAGTGAGACTGATCGCGAAACCGAAGTTACTGAATCGAATCCCAAGACTGGATCACTGATCGATCGAACTGTGCCAGGGTCAGAGGACCATATGAAGCGAGCTATGGTAGCTTTCAGTATGTTGAAGGCGAAGATGATCTCGACGCCGATACTGAAACATTTCGATCCGGAGAAGATTCCCGTGGTGATTCTATATGCCAGTAAATGGGCAATATCGGCCGCACTGGTCCAAGATCACGACGGAATTTATTGCCCGGTGACGTTCACAAGCCGAACATTAAAACCGAACGAAGTCAACTATGGTATTGTGGATAAAGAAGTGCTAGCATTATTACGTGTATTGGATGTTTGTTACTCTATGCTGGTAACTAGATCGATTAAGGTATTGTCCAGGCGATCTAGTTTGGCTTGGTTACTGTCAGCGAATGGTTTAGACGGGAGACTGGGGCGATGGGCAGCGTTGTTATCTCAGTGGACCTTGGAGATCATCAAGTGCACCAAGGGCGAAGAAGAAATTCTTGGAACACTAGCAGCCAGCATCACACCCCGATCAGAAGTCGATGAAGCCCTGATCGAGGTCGCTCCTCGGAAGCAACCACGAGAATCGATCACTATACCCCCACCGATCGTCGGCTCGGAGGAAAATCTGATCGTTGTAAGTTTCGACGGATCAGCGAGTGTGAAGAAAGGCGTGGGGGCGTATAGCGCGTTGTTGTGGAAATTGCCAGAATGGACTGTTATATCTGCTGGTTTAGACTATACTCGGGGTATTACGGTCAATGAAGCCGAATATCGCGGCCTGCTTCTAGGTTTGGATTTCTTGCAAGAGCAAAAGATCGGAAGAGTAATCATATGCGGAGATTCAAACCTGGTAATTCGGCAGATCACTGGAGAAATCGATTTCAAAGCACCGCGTTTGAAGTTGCTGAATGATCGTGTTATGAAAGTTCTACGTGGATGGCCAAGTCATGATCTTTTACATGTGAAACGTGATTGGAATCGGAGTGCAGATCATCTAGCCACTATGGCCATGCGTGATCAGACCGGATTGATAGTTACTGATAAAGCATTGCTGGAGGAATTGGTGGAGATCAATAGGCTGCCTGAGCTGATTCGTGCGGAAGATAAAAAGGAAGCAGCCCAGATCTCGATCATGACGAGATCGCGAACCAGATCACCACCTAACAGATCACTCTCTCGAGAAAGCCTAACAGAAGAAATAATACAGGAGATGCGGATCGAAAGAATTCTCAAGGCACAAGACGAGGAAAAATGGATCGTTGATTTGAAGGCGTTTCTAAAGGGTGATCTGGAGAAGCTGAGCCAGGGTGAAGCAAAAGATTGTGCTAAGATCGCGTCCAACTATGAGATCGACGAAAATGATCTATTGTTTTACTATGCCCAAGCTGATCAGGCCGATGTAGATCTGGACCGATCAGCAAGGCTCGTGATCCCGGAGACTTTACAAGCTGATATCTTACATCATTATCACGTCAGTTTAGAGGGTGGTCACCAGGGCGTAGGTCGGACGTACCACAGGGTTCGCAAACATTTTCACTGGAGAGGCTTATATCGAAGTGTCCAAAAGTTTGTCGGAACATGTACGGATTGCGAAACCGGGAAGGGCATGCCGAACATCCGGGGTAGATCACCTGGAAATATCCAGGCGACCTACCCTTTCCAAGTGATAGCGATGGATCACATACCGTCCCTGCCAAAATCGTTCAAGGGCAATACAGAGTTGCTGATCTGGACTGATCTGTTCACGGGATTGGTGATCGCGAAAGCGGGATCTACCCGAACAGCCCAACAAGTCGCTTGCAGTTATGAAGAATGTGTCTTTAGGCGGTTTGGAGCAAGTGAGGTGATCAGGCACGATCGGGAACCAGGTTTCATGGCCGAAGTTTTCCGATCATTCAATCAGATGCTTGGTCAGAAACAAAGCGCGACCATGGCCTACCGTCCGCAAGCGAACGGTAAGGCCGAACGCATGGTACAGACGCTAACCAGAGCTATCAAGATGTATGTCGCGGACTCCGCTCAACAAGACTGGGATGAGTATGCAGAGAGGCTGGTGTTTGCGTTGAACTCCTCTTTCGATCGGATCAGGGGAGATACTCCGTTCTACTTGGCGTATGGTTGGGACCCCCGATCTACCATCGAGTCGGTGATTCCTGTTGGATGTACCCGAGGTCGAGATCGCGAAGCTCGTCGATGGCGTATGGGACTCCAGCGCCATTACCAACATGCGCGGGAACAAGTGAACGAACGACTGCGGAGGGCGATCCAAGAGAGAGCTGATCGGAATAATGATCAAGCCGATTCGCATAATATCGAACCGGGATCAAGGGTCTGGCTTTACTTGGATCGCGTGAAAGAAGGATACGCCAGGAAGTTAGCGCACTTGTGGCATGGACCATTCCGTATATCCAATTGATCGGTGATCATGCCGCCCGGTTGATCACTGCTGGTACCGATTACGGAATTTTCCCGATCGTCCACTTGTCGAAGCTGAAGCTGGTCCGGGAATACCCCGATCGCCCAAAAACCAGGTTGTCATCTGATGTTCAGCCAAGGTTCGACTTCGACGAAGCTCTCTTGCCCGAGGACAGTTGGGAAAGAACGTTGGATCAGAATGAATTTGAAGTGGAAAGGATTTTGGATACCCGATCAGGCAAGAGGACCCGATTTGGTCGAACCCATCGGGATTACTTGGTTCAGTGGAAAGGTTATGACGATCCCGCGTGGGTAGATGAACGGGATCTGAACTGTGGAGCTTTACTAAGGGAGTTTGAACGTGATCGGGTGAGACGAAACCGATTTGGAGTAATGCAAACCCACGAAGAAGGCAACCAGGAGTCTCAATAGTCTGGGTTAGCATATTGTGACAGATCTGCCAAAGGTAATGGTCAAACAGGTGGAGATCAAGGTGGTTGAGCTGGTTCAGAGTCAATGGATATATATATACGTATAATTCACGAGAACTACATTTGCATACATATGAACGATCGATATACAAGATGGAGACAATATTGGGACCTGGATATGAAGTGTGGATATGGGACATGAAAGTTATCAAGAAGCTGTCGTGATATATTGATGATTATGAAAAGAACGAAACAGAAGCTGGTTATCACGACAACTACGGGCCATACTTCGTGCGCAGACGAGAAACCGTGAACGCCGGATGATCCATGGGGCTTGATCGGTATTGGTTCCGCCAGGGCTCTTGGCGATCGGCCAAGCTCAAGGCATCACGCAACGTGATCGGAGTCGGGTGCCCATAACCAGGATACCACTCCCCGCCGTCGGCCTTGATGCCTCGCGCTTCCGCCCGGCGAACAGGCAGATGCAGCACGGCAGGAAACAAGAAAACGTCTAGATCGCACTCGCCGCGCTGAATTCCATCGACCCCATGGTCGCAGATCACGGCCCAAGCAGCCCCGGCTTTGCTGCGTCGGCGCTTGCGAGCATGATGATAATGCTCCAACCACGCGTCCTTACGCATCGCCGCCGTGATCGGGAAATGGTGGGTCGCCTCCCATATCGCTTGAATATGTTCTTGATAATACAGGGCCAGACGTCCCTGCAGATCAACAAACCAGGGGCGATTAGGAAATTCCAACCCGGGCATAGACGTCATGAGGATGTCCCAAGGTGCCGAACCGATCAGAAGCTTGATAGCCCCAGGTGTCAGCACACTCGGTTGCCATTGCGTGTCCTTGGGCGCCGACGACCTAATTGGAAAAATCCATCCTGGCGGACGGGACCACAAGCGAAGGACGAGTTTGCGCCTCACCGAAAGAACCAGAGGCGTCAGATCCCATACCTGATCGGCACTCCAGGGTCGTCGAGTTGCCATGTGAGCAGGCGACGGTTTGCCCTGCATAACGACGTATAGATCCATGAACCGTTGATTCGGATCATAGCTATAGTCGTCCTGCTCGATCGACGACTTGCTTGCTGGAATGAAGACGCCCGTGAAGTTGGGCGGTCGGGTGGTCAGCGTCGTATTTGCGGGTGGAGGAATGCTGGGAACAGCCGAAGCCGGTTGCCTCTCCTCAAGATCATCTTCGTCCTCGCCATCGGAGTCAAGTAAAGCGACGGCCCGGGTCAGCGAAGTTACGCCCGAAGGGGTCGCCACTGGAACTCGACGATCAGCACTGCGTGATCGGGCCAGAGCAGATAGCGTCCTTTCGTCCAGATCGGTCGACTCGTCGTCCGAGTCAACAATAAGACGAGAGCGCTTGGCGGGAGCCACCTTCTTCTTCGATGAGCTTGCCCGTTTACGCTTTGCAGAACTCAAGATCGATGAGACTGATCTCGAGGCTAGCGGGAAACGGGATGGAGTAGACGCAGAAGCCGCTGCAGTACTGGTCACGGGCTGATCATCACCATGGATCGGCGAGGAAGCGACGGAGAACGTGGGCGATGGCGGGGCAGACTCGATAGGTTGCGACGGTGTCCCAGACGGAGCAAGAGAGCTGATCAGCTCAGGAAATCGTTGCAAAGCCGTCCGAAGCGACCCCGAATCGGTGTTCGGGTCGGTCCACCTGTCCATGGTCTGGACGCAATCTTCCTCAAGTCGGCGTTACGTTGTATCCAGGCGCGATCATCGAGCTCTAGGGTTTCAAGTTTAACCCGAGCAAGATTAAGCTCGCGCCGACAATTTCAGCTTCTTTCCGACTCTCGCACAACCTTTTCTGTATGTTGGCGCGGCCGAGGCGTGAATCGGAAAGCTGCTTCACCAGGAGCTGGACCTGCTCATCTGAGTAGCGCATCTCGACTTCCAGACTCTCCACGTCCTCAGCAGTACGAATCTTGTCACGAAGCAGCTGATCATGGTCGAGACGGTGGTCATCGAGCTGTTGCAAATGACCCACCATCTCGACCATTGAACTCTTCATCGCCTCGATGCGTTCGTCTGGAAGCAAGCATGGAAAGTTATATACAGATCGCAGAAGAAACGGATGGGACGGACATACCTTGATTGCGATCAGTAACAGACAGCGAGCGAATCATCGACTGTAGAGAAGCGACGGTATCCGAAGGCTTGGTGATGCGCAGAGCAGCGAGGTCAGCAGACAGCTGATCACGCTCCATTGTCAAACTTTGGACGCGGCTTGTCATGTCCTGCAAATCTTGATCAAGTTTGTCGCGATCTAATCGTAGAGCCGACAGCTGGCTAGCCAGATCGGCAGAATCACGCTCCAGAGTATCGATGACGACCCGACGGTCGAACAACTCGGCATTAAGCGCCCGATTGGTATCGTGTAGGGAAACCAACTCGGGAATTGCGCTTCGGGGTCCCAACCGCAATCGGCTAGTTTCTATGGGCTCCAGCGTGAGTGGATCAGATCCCTCCATCAGACGAGCTAGCTGCTCCAAGTAATTGACGGGGCGATCCGAAGAAGGCCGAGTGGTAAACTCCAAGGCGGACGATACGAAGTCAGGGTTGTCGTGGGACAGATGAGGCTGGTCGTGATCGTGGCCGCGGTCGTGATCAGGGGAGTCGCTGGATCAGTTGAACTTGGATTGGGAGGTGAGTCGGTGATCGAAGGGGAAGCCGAAGATGCGGGAAAAGGAAGGGGAGATCGTCTCGAGTCAGACATGGGTAGTCGCCAAAAGGGAAATTCGGAAATGGATGAGTCGAACTGCAGTCGTTGCGCGGCTGCAGTTTGGCTCAGGGGCGGCTGTGGTAAAGCGATCTGAAAAATGTTAAGAATGAGGTGGACCACACATGGCCGTTGATTGGTGACGATGGAACACCCATCAAGATGAGACAGTTGATGAGTGGGACAGGC
>MIQA02022874.1:0-13396 GCA_001887855.2 Sclerospora graminicola | reverse complement strand
GGTTCGATATGGGGCGAACAGTGTCTGGGAGGCAGATCTCGAGCTGGTTCCAGGCTGCTTATCGAGGAATCAGGATGGTTGAAGATCGCCATAGAGTTTGACCATAATCAGTCCAGAAGTGGAACGGATCAGGTTGAAGGTGCAACAAAGATGGGTAAGGTGGTACTAGCGCAACCGTGCGACGAAACGAACAGGATCGAAGTATGAGGTAGGCACATGAGTTGGTGTATGGTACACTAGGTATAGGACATTGCATATATAATAACAGGATTGAATTTACCCCCTAAGCAAAGAGTCGCTCCGCCACGTGTCGCGGTCATTGGGAGCACAGGGTTAACTAGGCCCCTGTAGCTCAACTTAATTCCCGGTTAAGACGCGCTTAGACGCATTTTGGCTTACCGGAAGGCCCCCGACGGGTTTTGTTTAGGTTATCAAACCTCACCCCCCACGCGCACGTGTTTGGAACACGTTTTTAATATTGGAAAGGTTTTGTGGAGATAACGTTTGTGGATTACTGTGGAAGATCGTGGTTTGATCGCGTTTTCTTGGTTTCTTGTTGTCTCTCACTCCTATTGGGAGGCCTGATCGGACGAAGTTTCCCGATCAGTGCCTAGATACTGAAGTTAAGTATCGACCCCAACCCGTTCTCCGGTGAAGATTTCCACCTGAGGACACCCCCGTCTCGAGAAGGTCATCCCCTCCGACCTGATCAAAATCATCGTTGTCGTCACTGAGTCCACCTGAGTGAGTGTAACCACCCCCGATCAATGGGTACACAAGGTGAGATGAAGTTAAGTATGGATTCTATCGCACATGATGACCGGTCGGATGACCGGGAGGATCGGATCAGTCACCATAGTGGTGATTCATCCGATTCTGATGGCGATCAGGATCAACGGAGTACCCCCTCCGATAGTTGGCCGTCCGGGCCACGAAGTTCAACGAGGTTAGAACCTCAGTTCTAACGAAATTGTTTGACGCTCCTGTTTCAAACAGAGCACGCATGGGGACATCGTTTCCATGCGGCTTAACTTCCAGGGTGATGAGAGGTTTCCCTTCACCCTGCACGTGTTGACAGAACATAGTCCCGTCTGGGGCTATTATCCTCACAAGCCCGATGTCGGCATGTGAGATAACCCGTCCAGTAGGGCGCCCCGCCCCTACTGGTTGTTGACGTTTTTTGGTACAGGCCCGGTAGGTGTGGTAGGTCGGAGGTTTTATGATATGGTTATCTATGAAATACCGAGTTGTTAATCAATTTGATGAGATGGTGTTCGAGGGTAACGTTTTATAATTTCAGAGCGATCCAAAACTAAATCTCTGCATGCTCGGAGATTGGAATAGACGTGATACGTTTAACGATATCTGTATGATATCGTAAATTCAATTCACGACTTGAGGTGAGTATACACGACGCAGCGACTCCCGGTCAGGGTATCCGGATTCCACCCAAGACTTCCCTCCTGGATTTGGAAATCGGCTCCACCACAGTATTATATTGAGTTTGTTGTTCATCAATGTCTATACCTCTTCATACGCATGTCAAGTTTTTTTGTCATACGAGATATCACCTTCGTTCCGGTCTTTGTGGTGCTACCGTAAACCAATGAAAAGTTAAATAGACAAATACCACCATAAGTAGGATGATTATTTGCGCATAATAATACTAGTACCGAAGAAATGCCGTGTCGACAGAATTAGAATAGTCTCAAGTTGGCATTCGATACCATTGTATAAGAATTTATTGTGCTCATTGTTTCGCTAGATTGTTAAATGTTTTTCAGGCTGTAACTATCAGAGAAATTGCTAATTTGTTAGTGATCCTACCTAGAAGTCTGAGCATCAGATGAATATACCCCGTTAAAATATAAGTGGAATCGTAGAAATGCCATCCAATAGTACCTGTCCCTTATCGTAGAAATATGAAAGGGCGCGTGAAGATAAACATTCTGCGACTTTACTGCCAACTTGACTGCAATACATATCATATAAGTATTTTTAGCCATGATGTCATTACAGTGGTGAATACTGATTTGGATCAAATATTTTTAATATATTTGCGTCCTCGTTTCTTCTAACGCACACGTTGTCATTACACGTCGAGAAATCTAAACCACAAGGTAAGATAATTGCGAGAGCATCTCCACCGGCGGAGTTATTTTTAGTGACAAATCCGAAAAAAAGTATTAGTTGAATAAAAACAATCCACCGGTTGAGCTAATCTTATCGTAAATTGCCACTGGCCCATTTCTTGCAAAATTTATCGCAGATCTGCGTGCGAATTTGCAAATTAGCGAGAAAAATAATAAGAATAGCTATTTTCGGTGCCAGACATGGACCGCCAGAGCCTTTTTAATCTTTTTGCGCGGAATGTAAAGAGCAAAAAGCCTAAAAATTTGCAACCTGCCGGTGGAGATGCCCTTTTTCGAGTCAGTTTTAATTCGGCTAAGTCCGAATCGGTGCCAAATCAATTTTAGGCGGTGCCCTTAGGGGCATTCCTAACGGGGTCACAATCCTCGGGTCACGGGTCCATATATTTAGAAGCTAGGTGTGGGTTTCAAATGCATTCCAAAGAGGGTTATGGCCCATTGGTACAGCCTAACATGAACAGTGTTGAAATCGGCACGTACAACCTATGTCTGATCTTCAATTGCAAGGCAGTAGATCATTTGGTTGATATAAAAGTTTCATGCTCGCAACTAACGTGTGATTGCAGTTAGCAAACATGACTCGTAGTGGTTCCTTTAATATACCTCTTTTATTTATGCAATGTCAATTCTGACGCCCAGTATTGTCAGCTAGAAGTTGTAATTGGACCTTGCGCGAAAAAATAGCTCGGAAACGGCAACGGTAAGTGACCGGAAAGAGTGTATACGTTGCCATTAACAATTTAGACTCCGGTGGGGTCGTGACCCACCTCGGGGTCAGGCCCCGCCTTCGGGTCCCGGGTCACGGCCAAAAAAACAGCACCCCACCCCTTCTCTGAATGAAAATTCGTGAATTCTTAGGGGTTATGCATGATCCATGACCCCGTTAGAGCATCTCCAGCAGTATGCTATAGCACCGACCCCGGTTGGTGCAGTGGTCAAGGCCTGCCCCCGGGACCGGGAGGTTGCGGGTTCGAGTCCCACCGAGGACGAAAATCCAAAGTCGAACCAACTTGGTTGGGTTGTAAGTATAATAAAACGTATTCAACCAGTATGCTATAGCTATCCTATATTTAGCTAGAATTTGACACGGGTTTAGTGGCCTTTTTCACAACAGTTGGGGCTATATCGATGTAAAACAGAGTGCTTGTCGCAATCTCGACACGGCGACATTGTGGCAGCTATTTAAAAAACGAGTTCCTAGTCGCGAGCCCTTCGCCTTTGTGGCCATTCTGAAAAGCAAAAGTAAGTGTAAAGGGAAATGCTACCTCTAATGAAATGGAGCGGTGTCATTGTCTCCCCGGCATGAATGCTATATTTGGCGGGATTTATCCACAGATGCCAAATTTGGCTCGGTTATATCACTGTTCGTGCCGAAAGAAATGCTAAATTCATGCCAAATTTAGTATATGGCACGGATTTAGCACACTGGTTGAATGCGTCTCATTATACTTACAACCCAACCAAGTTGGTTCGACTTTGGATTTTCGTCCCAGTGGGACTCGAACCCGCAATCTCCCGGTCCCGGGGGTAGGGCCTTAACCACTGCATCAACCGAGGTTGGTGGTTTTAGCACACTGGTTGAATACGTTTCATTATACTTACAACCCAATCGACTTTGGATTTTCGTCCACGGTAGGACTCGAACCCGCAATCTCCCGGTCCCGGGGGCAGGGCCTTAACCACTGCACCAACCGAGGTCGGTAGGTCAGATTTAGCACACTGGTGGAGATGCTCTTAGGAATGCCCCTTAGTGTTTTACATGCTTTGTGATGTAAAGATGTCACATATTGACGACCTATTTTCATAAAACGTAGACTATTTCAGATGCTCATATTCTAAATTAGTCGATGTCAGGCAATTTTGTGCTAATCCGTTTATAATGTGGTCACACAAAATAAGTCTAATTACTGTAGCTACACGTCGCGAATATAGTACTGTATTGCCTTATGCTATCAAGAAGACACTCATACACCTCACAGCACTCACAGCAGCAGTAAAGCCGTTGTAATATTGATCTGACTAGTCCTGCTCCGCGTTCAGTCGATCCCGCGGTGGTTCCATCTTTTGAATTTTCACCATTGGATCACGTCGTAATGCACTGTCACGAATAAATTCCCATAAAACATTAGTATTAATTGACCTCCAAAAACTGATATCGGATTTACCTGAGATCATTGGGGGTCACAAAGATAAACTGCTTCTTGTCATCCTTCTTGGCAGCTTTTACGAGTAATTGAATGGTCATATCTCGATTGACCGAGTCCATAAACACGTCAAACTCGTCCATGACTCGAAAGGGACATTCGATACTCTCGCCAAGCGCTAACAGCAGCGACACTTGCGTATACGAGCGCTCGCCACCAGACAGTTCCTTCATATCTGTCACCTGCGACGCGCGCGACGCGCCCTTTTCATTCTGCAAGACCGCGATTTCGAGTCGCTGATCGTCATGCCGAAATTTCAACTTGCCCGCAAAGTTGTTTAAAAACATGTACTTGTTAAACTCCATGGACGTCCGATGCGCAATCTCTTTTCGTAAAATTTGCCACACCCGCTTGCGTTCTTCCAGCATCGATCGAATCCGCTCCAAATTGTCTCGAAATTTGTCAAAATTTCGTTTTTTACTTTGATATTTCAGCTCCTTTGCTTCCATATCATCTTTCAGTTCCGAGAGATCCATGCCTTGAAAACGTTTCCGTTCGTGGTCAATCTGACGCTTGATATCGGTCAAGCGCTTCCCGTAATAATCGTGCGAATGGGTCACGGCTACGCGTTCGCAGTGCTGTTGCGCCTTTTGTCGCTGCTCGTCGCATTCTTCTTGAAGCGTTGCCAGCTCGTCTTCCCACTGCACGATTATTTCACGTAATGTATCGGCTTCTCGCTGAAATGTCATCTCTTGCACCTTCATTTCACTTAAATGTTTGTAAATGGCATCCGCATCTTCCTGGTAGTCGTTCATTTCGGCAGCAATCTTCTTCTCCGCCGCATCCAGCTCTTCCAGATCATGCAATTGCCCTTCCAAATCAGGATTCGTCTTGGACAAAATGTCATTCAGTTCTTGCTCACGACGTTGAAACCCTTCCAGCTCTTCTTCGACGCCACGTATCTCGTCCTCTACAACAGACGTATCGAGAGTATGCTGCTGTAAATCATCCGACAATTCCTCTTCTAGACCACGCAAACCTGCCCGTTTTTGATTCAATCGACGGGATAAATAATCAATGCGATCATTTTGCTGTTTAATTTGGTGCCGAAGGTCTTCCCGATCTCGTCGTAGGCGAGACTCATCGCGACGCAATACCTCTACATTGCCTTGAAGGTAGTGCAGCTTTTGTTCTAACTCACGGGTCTCGCCCTCGACATCGTGACAAATAATGGAACTTCGAAGGTGTACTTTATTGGCAATGAAGGCCAAGTTACCCGATCGAACAATGAATTTATCGCCACTAGGTAGATACACTTCGGACACGAATCGGGCCATTTTAAAATTACCACTCGAGCCACTCAAGACGCTTTCTTCAGCCGACTGGCGATCATCAAATAATAATTTACTCTCCAAGCTGCATACATCGATAAGTGCATTGAACACTTCATCGTCATGGACTTCAAGGATGTTACAAATCGCATGCGCGGCTAGCTTTCCTTCTGCAAGACGTAAATTGTTATACCGGCGTCCAGTGCGCTGCGAAATAATGATATTCGCTTTGTTTGGTGGACACCGCGCCTGGCGCTTGAGATCATCCAACAGCGCTTTGTCTTTGCCGTTAATCACCAAGTAACTTCCCAGCTGACCCTTGAGTGCCACTTCAATGGCTACTGCAAAGTGCATGTATTTTTCAGGAAGCTTGACACTCAGCCCTAGTGGTCCGATGGGGGGTGCAGAAAACCGATGCCGATTTTGGTGAATCAGTTGTTGTAATTGCGGGATTCTACTGCCATAGACGGCAAGACTATCGCGTTTCTGCTCTCGGAGCGAATTCAGTCGTTGTTGCGCCTTACTAGCCTCGATATCAGCTTCGCGGACTTGACGAAGACAATTATCGTGTCGATTTTCCAGCTCATCGAGCTCTTGAGGCCGTGTTTGCGCCCGTTCTTTTGCTTCATTCACTTCATGCTCGGCCTCCTGCACTTCACGCCGCATCCGTTCAATACGCTCACGCATTTCATCATTACGCTGCAAACGGTTATGAAGCATCGCTTCGTGGTTTTCACGTTTTTTCTGCATCTCATGGCGCAACCGGGCGAGTCGCTCGTTGGCACGTTGTTTATGCTGCGTTAAAAGCTTCATTTCTGCCTTACAATTGTGCAACGGACGACGGGCTTCACGAATTTTATTTTTCACTTGTCCTTTTCTCTGGTTGATTTCACTCATGCGTGCATTGACTTCTTCAAGTTTATCATTCTTTTCCTTCTGCTTTCGCTCAAGGTTGTCCACCGCCTCTTTCGTTTCGACATATTCACGAGCAGCTCGTTCTGCCTCGCGTTTTTTAATCTTGACTTTCTTTTGCATCTTCATCGCCATCGCTTCTTTTTCACATACAAACGACCATGCCAATTCTTTCTTTAATACTTCAAATTCTTGCTCCAACATGCCAATCTGTTCATCAAAAACAACAAAAACCCATAGTTTTTATCAGCAAAAAAATACTTTCCAAACCTCTAAAAACCAAGCTACGTACACTTTGCGCCTCTTGCCACTGCTTTTTCGCCTCCATCATGGCGTCCTTTAACGTCGCAATCTTTGCTTTCTCTCGTTTTAACGTCGACTCGGCTATATTCCTCGTTTCGTCATCGATCTTCAAGTACGTTGTCCTCATTTTATACAAATCTGTCGACTGTAGAAAAAACTTGTACTTGTCTTGTGGATTACCCTTTAAAAAGAGTTTGGCATTCTCTTGATCCAATATCGCACACGGATTTTCCGTCTGTATATTCAAATGGTCCAGCATCGCGTCCAGATCCGTCTTGAGTTTCGATACCAACACGCCATGTTCATCCTTTAATCGGTACTCGGCTGAGCCGTCTCTACGAATGAGTCTTTCGACCATAATCTTGCGGCCAAATTGCTCAGGGCGGAAGGCATCGCTCCCGACCGCATCATTACGCAGCGTAATTCGCACTAGAGCGTTGCCTTCGTGTCCATGGCGAATCAAGTTTTTAATACTCTTCCCTCGGTGCGTGCTGCGTGCACTAGCTCCAAGACAGATCTGGATGGCGGCAATGATGGCGCTTTTCCCGCTCCCATTTTCTCCCGTGATAAAATTTATGTGCGGACACAATTTGACGCGAAGTTTACGATGACACATGAAGTTTTCACAATAAATTTCCTCTACGACGCCCATTTCCGACTCGATGTGAGCGTCGAGCTCCGTGGCGGTCTGCGAACGCGGTTTGGATGATGAGGATGATGTCGTCATACGACGTTTGGTCCCGATCGTAGCACCTTCGTCGTTGACGTAATCATCGCTGTCCGGGTTCAAAGTCTCTTGTTCGTCCTCGGTCTCACTACTTGTCGCTGCGTTCTGGTTGTTGGGGTGCCGCAACTTTTGCATCTTTGCAGGCGGACGACGACTTACGAGCATCGACATGATGATGTCAAGCCCTTTGGTGGGAGACGCTGGGCAGCGAAGGCTCGCGACAAAGCCTTGTGATGAACGGTGGGGAGTGCGCACTGTGCGCGCGAAAAGTGAAATTCATATGATAAATTGCGACTAAAATTGGAGTACTTGGCGTTACTTAAATTACATGAACCTATTTTAACGTTACTTAAGAGAGACTTGCCCAACTTCAATACTTATCTGGCATGCAAAGAAAAACTTGGTGATGTCCAGGATATCGACTTGTTTGTGCTGTACAATCATCACCTTTAAAGCAACGATGCATTGTTTGGAGGAAGCAGTTGGTACAGTCTTGGCTCTACGCGGCACAAAAGCCAACGTTATAGCCCGAGCCAGCCTTGGTCACTGAAGAAGAAGCCAAGCGTCGAGCCTCCCGCAATACCTAGAAATAAGCTAAATACCATGACGGCACTGCCTGACTCACGATCCTCTGGATGGAGAAGAAGAGGGGCCATGCCCATGGTGACGGTTGATAGGAAGCCATTAGATAGACCTATGATCATGTTAAGAATGATGTTGTATACGATGGCAGTCATGTCATCGTGGCCGAATGCGTAGAGTGAGGTCCCTGCAACACCCATGAGCAGAAGCGGGATAAAGACCAGTCGCACAATCGACAGACCCAAGCACCACTCGCTATTGAGCAGCTTGTACACGGCGGCACTGGTCAGTATACGGCCGAAAAAGTCGCCGTAATTGTAGGAACCGACAATGCCAGGGGCACAGTACCATTTTGTAGTCACAGTGTGCGCAACGTCCGAGTATGGAGGCATCAGGTTACGCGAAGCAGCACAACCGAACCCGGGAAATAACGACAGCGATACAAAAAAGATGAGGAATTGGGCCAGTGCAGGCATCCAAATGGTGGCAGCGATTCGCCACAAATTCATCATCGTCTTGCTGACCGGCTGGCTCGTTAGATTCTCCGCTTTGATTGATGCAGCATTGCGCTCTAAAAGGAACTTGACGCATTGCAGATTCGTCAACCGACGGTAGACAAAGAGAGCTGCAATGAGGACGACAATGAGCACGCTGAAAAACAGGTAGAACGCCAGCTTGGTCGAACTGCTGGTTTGGTTTACCCCACCGACTGCCAGACGCAAAAGAGTCGCGAGCGAGATGTTTAGAATCCCAGCAGTTCCATTGCCTATTTGAACTGCTTGTGAGAACTTGGGGATCGGAAAGAGAGCGGCAATAGTGTAGTAAGTGGCCTCTGAGAGCGAGTTGCCAAAGCCAACGCACCCAAAGCAGAAAAGCACGACAATGCCACCCGTCTTTTGATTGGAAAAGTTGATTGCACTAAAGATCATGATCAGAATCGCCATGAGAATGAAAATGCTGTAGCCAACGCGAACGCGAAACTCTTGAGTGAGCTTCTTGTCGAGACTCCAGATCATCTGAATGCCCTGGCCAATGACCATTGGCCACGAGATACAGAGCGTCGTCAGAAAGGAAAAGTCGAGACTAGAGTCAGCAAACTCAATCGCATAAAAGTCCTGGGCACTCAGACACGAATAGTAGGCCCAGAGTACCGAGCCGTTCAAAAAGATGAGAGAGTAGAAAATGTTGCGCTCATTCTTGACCATGTCGTCCCACATGACGTCGGGGATGCCGTCACGGTCCACCTCCTCCTGCATGAGCTTTTCGGACTTGCCTGGAGATTCCATTGCCAGTGGTTGGGTGAACAGGTCTTGAATTCTTGACGCCGTCAAATGGCAAAATGAAAGTTGTGCTCAATCTGTCGTGGATTGGTGGAGGGAATGTGAGCGGGTCACGGTGTATACGGCGTAGATAGCCAGGCCATAGATGTAACATCGATGATTTCCCGGCAAGAGACATGCGAATTGCAACATTTCTCGCACAAACAGGCTCTTAAAAGTCGATATTGTGTCGAGAAAACGTACAGAATACCTAACCCTATTTTGAGTTGGACTATTTTTACCCAAAAAAAGCACAGGTGGATCTACTTTTAATAGTCGACAGGCTAAAGTTGTTTTAGCATTAGAAAAACGCGCCTATTTCTTCTAATAATGTCTTCACTGATCTTTTTCATCCATGGCCGCCATATATCACAATGTGCCCGTCATCTTGAATCACTGCCACAAACTTGGACGCATCGTTCAACCCGATTGTAACACGAAACTTGCTGGTCGATGCACCAATTTACCTAAAGTTACCGACCTCGGTTGGTGCAGTGGTTAAGGCCCTGCCCCCGGGACCGGGAGATTGCGGGTTCGAGTCCCACTAGTGACAAAAACCCAAAGTCGAAACAACTTGGTTGGGTAGTAAGTATAATGAGACGCATTCAACCTATCTGGCGCACGGGTAGCCTCCCGATGGATAAAGTGCTGCTGCATTGAACACGTCGTTTCCATCAGAATCCGGTAATGAGAACATAACTGACAACACAACCATCAACACGAGCCTCAGCATATCTGCATGGGCATCTCTACTGAATGCCGATCAAAAGATGAAAAACCCATGCCGGAACTTACTTTTTCGTTGAAATTTGTATGCTGCAAGAGTACCTAATTTGCTTTTTTCCAGATCCCCATACAATTTTGGACGCTTGCCTAATATAAATTTTGTGCTACAATCTGTTTAAAGATGCGTCCGAGTTTGTGGCAGTGATTCAAGATGACGGTACATTGTGGCGGAGAATGTGAGTAGTATGGAGTGAAGATCAGTGAACTACATGAAAAAATATATTAGAAAGTATAGGGGCGTTTTTCTAATGATACAACAATTTTAGCCTGCCAACTATGCAAACTACCAGGGTAGGTACTAAACGTGACACATAAAGCAGCAATCCCACAAGCACATTGACCCACTTGGGCTTGACAACTTTCACTTTTGTGTGCGTTTATGGGTAAAAATAGTCCAAATTTTCTTGTCAAAATAGGCATTCTGGAATATTTGGATTAGGTATTTTGTACTTTTTCTCGACACACTAACTACTTTTAAGAGGCCTGATTACCCCCTCGAATTGATACGTTGACCCCCATTTACAAAAAAGGACGCAGCATTTCTAGGATTTCTAAAAAAATGTAATTTTTACTGTAAGTATGTTACTGGTAAGTCGCCTTCCATATAAGAACCCCTAACTGACCAAGGATTCTGTATCTGAAAACCACAAGTCTCTGCACCAATCATTTTGTATGGAGGAGCGGAATTCCCTTTTTCCTGAGTCATTTCATACGTGGCCACCATTAAAGCCATTGGTGCAGACAACATACGCTGGTACCGAAGAAGCAGTGCAGCTCCACGTTGAGCAAAATTAAAAGTTAGGCACTTAAGAATGGATTTCTTCGAGTTTGGGGTGCGTGTGGGACCCGCGAGAAACCGCCGGCTTAGCATCGTGGCGAAGTCTCGACAGCATCAAATGAAAACTTACTACATGATATTGATGCATTGAAATGCTTGGTGCTTTTACTTTTTTGTTGTGCATCATTTGTCGGAAGCTTTGCTGTTTTTGTGGTTTGGAGTCTTTACTGTTGAAAAGAGCCCTTTGATCCTTTACTTTTTGTCTGGGTTCTATTTTACATATGGAATATGCCACATTATCTTTGCTCAGCATCGTTTTATCTGTCGTTTGCCACTAGGCGCACTGGAGATATTGTCACTCTCCTGAACAGAAATCAAATCAGTGCCAACACGTTCCAATCAGCTGAAAGTAAGAATAGAAATGACGCTAGCTTACAAGCCTCAACTGGAGTGATTAGCTTGTCTTTTTTTTTGCGTTGTTTGGCTATCGAACATCGTCATCGTCGTCATTATCATCATCTTCATTGTCGTGAGCTAGCAATCAGTCGAAGTGCTCCTATTATATAAGCACATACGCACAATTAGATACGCCAAGACTCATGTGATACTTAACACTCGTGTCTAGTGGAAATCGAATTGGTGACTTTCGTAATGTAGACTGTGACGTTGGGCCGCGTTTGGAGCGACGACGTCGCAATAATGACTCATCATTACGAAGAACTTTGGACGCGGTGGAGAAACCTTCTTCGTTTCGACCTTGGGCGAGTGGGGTGGCATTAGATGCCGTCGCCCGCGTATGGAGTGGATCCGAAGTCAGGAAAGTAGGTTCTCTATTGGGACGAATGGGGGTCGTGTCAGCCAGGATGACGGAAGGATGGAGTGACGTCATTGCACCACCACGCGGAGTAAATACTACCGCCTTTCCGTCACTGTGCGTCCTGTCGACGATATTGTGGTCCTGTGTTTTTCTGAGCGCTGCATCCTCTTTCGCAACGCAAGCACCTTACGTGCAATAATTCGCCTCAGGATTTTATCTTTCTGCGTCGGCTTCAGGGTATCATTGTTCACCCCTTGCTCCAAGATCTCTTCAGCTGCCTCCTTGTTGCCTACGAGAGCCCAAGGATCAATCAAACAATTTCCCATGCTCTTTCTCGCCGTGACTTGCGGCTTGCTGTAATACTCCAATAATTGGGGAGCAAGTAAAGCTAATGCACACGAGAAGAAACTAGACGACATGTTCCAAGTTCCAGCACACGTTTTTCGAGAAAAAGACACCAAGTAGTACCGTATGTCACCCCCCCCCATATATGGTGTTTCTATACCTGGACCACTCGAATTTTCTTGGCTCGTGAGTGCGCCACATAAAGAGGTGTGACTGTACTAGGTAAATTATTATAGGGAGCGATGCACACCCCTTTTTGCTACGTGAACACCCCCTGTACCATAAAGTGTGCAGCTAGTACTCTCACTTCCAACACCGTGTAAAATCTATTACCTGTTTCGCATTTATACAAACGTAATATTCTATTTAAACAGGTACTAATGTCAAACTCATGTAACTAAACATAAGTTTCTGCTTGGCGCCAATTTTGCAGGTCATCACCATCAAAATGGGACGGTTGATAACCATCGAGCAGAAGCGCGCGATGATTCAGAAAAGCAAGGAAAAGCATGAGATGACACATGCAAAGCGAGCTGAGTGGGCCACGAGCAAGTTCAAGCTCGCACAGCCCCCCGCACGCAACACAGTGTGCAATATTATTAAGCAGTCGGAAAAAATTGAGAACAGGCTGCATTTTGCCTAGCTGGTTATCAGACACGGGTGCAAACATTTCGTTGCGTTTCTGCAATGCTGTATTGGTTTTGTATTTTAGTGAATAGTCACCAATGTCTGGAATCATTTCAGCATCCGACAAATTTTGCAACGAGCTTTTGAGATCTGCAAATTGGTCACTGATTTTCGGTATTTCCTTGCGTTCTTTTTCAGTTCTTCCAATTGCAGTAGCTCCCGTCGCCGCTTTCGTCGTGAGTCCGTACGCTCATCCACTTGTTCGTAAATATCGCCCGCTTCCTTGTCGTCCTCATTGTATGGCGTGTCTTGAAACAGACCACGAGACGAATAGCCTGAAAATTCGTCGTAGCTGGTTTCACTATAGTCGCCAAAGTATTCGTTTTCGTCCTTTTCACGTCCATATCCACCCATGCCAGCAGTACAGCTAGTACTCTCCTTGCCACCTTACACCATGCGGCGTGCGGCGTGCGTTGGGCAAGCATTTTAATCTCCATTTCCATCGCCAGAGATACGGCGCGGTCAATCATGTCAGCCTCCTGTCCGTTTTTTTCATCTTCTTGTCTACATGACTT
>MIQA02022871.1:0-10640 GCA_001887855.2 Sclerospora graminicola | reverse complement strand
ACGTGCCTGATCTGTACTTCGACCCTATTCACTTCGTTGCACGATTGTACAGTGCCACCTTACCCATCCTGGCTGCACTTCAAGCTGATCTGTACCACTTCTGCCCTGATCACGGCCAGACTTCTATAACGATCTTCAACCATCCCGATCTTCGATAAACAACTTGATAAACGCTTGGGATCTGCACTTCGGACACTTGTTCACTTCATATCCAGCCCGGCTTAACTAAGAACTTCACCTGCTTTGCGTCTGGACGCAGATTTGGGGCTGATCAGCCCCGATCGCGATCAGAACCGCGATCAGCGAGTGATCAGTCGAGTGATCTGGTAGTGATCAGGGCTATCAGCCCTCGATCACTTCGCAAACTCTCTTGGTTACCATCACAGCGACTTCTCGTGCTCCCTTGGTCATATTACCCCTTGTCGGGGTAACAAGATCACACTGATTCAACCGATCGAGCCTGATCGGGACTTTCCGCATCATTCCTGGACGAATCCATCGGTGATCATCATTTGTCCGGACTGGGCATTATTCACACAGCTTCCATTCCACATGCCTCATTCCATTTCATGTCTGGTCTTCGTATCTCTAGGGACAAAATTAGTTGGCTAGGCCGATCGGGCCGAAACTTCGTGTCATAATCAACTTCACCAGCTGCACTGTTCATAGATCGGTTAGATGACTGTCTCTGATGCGTCATGTTACCAGTTGCTGCATTTCCAACTCGTTATACATCCACGGGAACTCCACTTAGTAAACGTGATCACGATCGCGATCGTGATCTCCACCGTTCCATCAGTGTCTGGGACTGGGCGTAGTAACAGTACTTGGCTGATCTCTTCACATCGCGAATACCCGTTGTCCGCCACCTTTTCGTCGTATATGCGATCGGCCTTTCCTACCCATCATTTGTCTCATGTTGATGGGTGTTCCATCGTCACCAATCAACGGCCATGTGTGGTCCACCTCATTCTCAACATTTTTCCTGATCGCTTTACCACAGCCGCCCCTGAGACAAATGCAGCCGCGCAACGACTGCAGTTCGACTCATTCATTTCCAAATTCCTCTTTGGCGACTACCATGGCTGACTCGTAACGATCTTCTCTTCCTTCTTCGCCATCTTCGGCTGCCCTTCCGATCACCGACTCACCTCCCAGTTCAAGTTCGGCTGATCCAGCGACCACCCCGATCACGACCACGGCACCGATCACGACCAGTCTCATCCGTCCAACGACGACCCTGACTTCGTATCGTCTGCCTTGGAGTCTTCCCGCTCGACCCTCCTCAGATCGCCCTGTCAGTTTCTTGGAACAGCTCGCTCGTCTAGTGGAGGGATCTGGTCCACTCACGTTGGGGTCCATGGAAGCTTGCCGACTACGGTTGGAAATCCGAAGCGCAATTCCCGAGTTGGTCTACCTATATGATACCAATCGGGCGCTTAATGACGAGTTGTTCGACCGTCGGGTCGTAATCGATACCCTGGAACGTGATTCTGCCGATCTGGCTAGCCAGCTGTCGGCTCTACGATTAGATCGCGACAAACTTGATCAAGATTTGCAGGGCATGACAAGCCGCGTTCAAAGTTTGCCCATGGAGCGTGATCAGCTGTCTGGACGCTGGTTTGGGGCTGATCATCCCCGATCATCATCGGCATAGCGATCAGCCGAGTGATCGGGTAGTGATCGGGGCGATCAGCCCGAAATCACTTCGAAAACTCTCTGGGCCACCATCACAACGACTTTGCCTGTTCACCGAGCGGAAGCGCGAGGTATCAAGGCCGACGGCGGGGAGTGGTATCCTTGTTATGGGCACCCGACTCCGATCGGCACGTTGCGTGATGTCTTGATCTTTGCCGATCACCAAGAACCCTGGCGGAACCAATACCGATCAGGCCCCATGCATCATCCGGCGTTTACGGTTTCTCGTCTGCGCACGAAGTATGGTCCGTGATTGTCGTGATAACCATCTTTCGTTTCGTTCTTTCCATAATCATCAATATATCACGACAACTTCTTGATAACTTTCACATTCCATATCCACACTTCATATCCAGGTCCCAATATTGTCTCCATCTTGTATATCGATCGTTCACATGTACGCAAATGTAGTTCTCATGCATTATATGTATATATGTATCCATTGACTCTGAACCAGCTCAACCACCTTGATCTCCACCTGTTCGACCATTACCTTTGGCTGATCTGTCACAATGTGTCAACCCAGACTATTGGGACTCCTGGTTGCCCTTGAACGATTTTGGCAGGGACGGTATGTGATCCATCGCTATCACTTGGAAAGGGTAGGTCGACTGGATATTTCCAGGTGATCTTCCCCGGATATTTGGCATACCTTTTCCAGTTTCGCAATCTGTACATGTTCCAACAAACTTTTGTATACTTCGATATAATCCTCTCCAATGGAAATGTTTACGGATCCTGTGGTACGTTCGTCCTACGCCCTGGTGGCCACCCTCCAAACTAACATGATAATGGTGTAAGATATCAGCTTGTAAAGTCTCCGGGATCACGAGTCTGGCCGATCGGTCCAAATCCGCATCGGCCTGATCAGCTTGTACATAGTAAAACAATAGATCATTTTCGTCGATCTCGTAGTTGGACGCGATCTTAGCACAATCTTTTGCTTCACCCTGGCTCAACTTCTCCAGATCACCCTTTAGAAACGCTTTCAAATCAACGATCCATTTTTCCTCGTCTTGTGCCTTGAGAATTCTTTCGATCCGCATCTCCTGTACTATTTCTTCTGTTAGGCTTTCTCGAGAGAGTGATCTGTTAGGTGGTGATCTGGTTCGCGATCTCGTCATGATCGAGATCTGGGCTGCTTCCTTTTCATCTTCCACACGAATCAGCTCAGGCAGCTTATTGATCTCCACCAGTTCCTCCAGCAATGCTTGATCAGTAACTATTGATCCGGCCTGATCACGCATGGCCATAGTGGCTAGGTGATCTGCACTCCGATTCCAATCACGCTTCACATGTAAAAGATCATGCCTTGGCCATCCACGTAAAGCTTTCATAACGCGATCGTTCAGCAACTTCAAACGCGGTGCTTTGCAATCGATCTCTCCAGTGATCTGCCGAATTACCAGGTTTGAATCTCCGCATATGATTACTCTTCCGATCTTTTGCTCTTGCAAGAGATCCAAACCTAGCAGCAGACCACGATATTCAGCCTCATTGACCGTGATACCTGGAGTATAATCTGAACCGGCCGATATAACAGTCCATTCTGGCAGTTTCCATAACAGCGCGCTATACGCCCCCACGCCTTTCTTCACACTCGCTGATCCGTCGAAACTTACAACGATCAGATTTTCCTCCGAGCCGACGATCGGTGGGGGTATAGTGATCGATTCTCGTGGTTGCTTCCGAGGAGCGACCTCGATCAGGGCTTCATCGACTTCTGATCGGGGCGTGATGCTGGCTGCTAGTGTTCCAAGAATTTCTTCTTCGCCCTTGGTGCACTTGATGATCTCCAAAGTCCACTGAGATAACACCGCTGCCCATCGCCCCAGTCTCCCGTCTAAACCACTCGCTGACAGTAACCACGCCAAACTAGATCGCCTGGATAATACCTTAATTGATCTAGTTACCAGCATAGAGTAACAAACATCCAATACACGTAATAATGCTAGCACCTCCTTATCCACAATACCATAGTTAACTTCGTTCGGTTTTAATGTTCGGCTTGTGAACGTCACCGGGCAATAAACTCCGTCGTGATCTTGGACCAGTGCGGCTGATATTGCCCATTTACTGGCGTATAGAATCACCACAGGAATCTTCTCCGGATCGAAGTGTTTCAATATCGGCGTCGAGATCATCTTCGCCTTCAACATACTGAAGGCTACCATAGCTCGCTCCATATGGTCCTCTGACCCTGGCACAGTTCGATCGATCAGTGATCCAGTCTTGAGATCCGTTTCAGTAACTTCAACTTCGTGATCAGTCTCAATTGGTGATCCTCCTACCCGATCACGTTCTCGTAGCCCATGATAATCAACTTCCTTCAGTTCATATAGTATAGCGGCGTAAATCGAGAAGTCTTCGATAAATCGGCTATAATAATTCAGAGATCCAAGAAAGGATTGCATGGCCTTCAGTGATCGGGGAAACGGTAGGTTGCTGAGGGCAGCCAGATCTTTCGGGTTTGCTTCCAAACCTTGGATTGACACGTTATGGCCGAGGTAAGCGACCTTGGGTTGACCCCAGAAACTCTTGACCACACTGATCGATAAATTCCAGCGCTCGCAGGTGTTCAGGAGTCGTTCGACCTTATCGCATAGCATATCCCAGGATGTTGCTGTGACCAAGATGTCATCTATGTATGATCGCCTTCCCAACACTGATCGGCCCTGATCTTGGTCTGGTTCACCTTCCGTAAACACATCATGTAGATCGGTGGCTTCCCGATCAGCACTGATCTGGAAATACCCATAGAGAGCATTGTCAATCAGCCTCTGATAGATCTGTGGGGCATTCTTTAATCCAAACGGCATCCGATTCCATTCAAAAAGTCCGAAAGGTGTAACGAAAGCCGAGATCTCTCGAGCACGATCAGTCATCGAAACCACCCAGAAACCACTAGCCATATCCAGCGAACAAAACCATAAAACTTTATCCAGATCTTCTAATAAATCATTGATCAGGGGCATCGGATAGACCATCAACTTCGTGAGGCGATTCACCATTCTATAGTCGATACATAATCGAATATCAACCCCATTCTTCTTAATCACGATCACGATCGGTGATGCCCACTGCGATGTTGATGGTCGGATGATCTTTGTACTCAGCAAACCCTTGATCAAATCGGATAACTTTTCCCGGTATTGAGGTGCAACTTTACGACAACGCTGAGCGATCGGCCTCGCATTTCCCACGTCTATATCACAAACAGCCCCGAATGCGGCTGGGGGTAGGGCGTTACCTTTCCCCATCAATAAGTGGCGCCTTTTCCAGATGATTTTCTTTAGCTGATCGATCTGCTCGGGAGTGTTCACTTCGGGATCACCGACCTGTAGATCTTCCATGGTGACTTCTGGCATATTGGGCGATACTTCCGGTAAAACGGCCATCTGCTTCTCGATACCTTCAATGTACTGATCACCACCTTCATGTATACACACTTGTTCGTCTACCTGATCTGCCTTTTTCTGATCGGTGTCGTCTTGAGTCGCTCCTTGTAAGTCGCCCGACTGATGATCTACTTCGGGTTCACTTTCCTCCGTAATGACTTCGGCAGATTCATCCTCCTTTTCCTTCTCATGATCGTTCCTGAACTCCTCACTGTCATTTCCGCTTTCTGGGTCCGTTGTTTTCGGTGAGCCGGGCCTAATAATACTCAATATCTGTGGACCTTCTTTGACCCGGCTTTCCCCTGTCGCTTCGATCGGTGGTCTCCTGATCAGCAGCTTGGTCGGCGTAGAATATTCCGGCTTCTCGACCATAGGTGAGGTATCTTCATCCGCTAAGTCTTCGTCACTAATCAGGTCTGTGGTGGCTTGATAAACCAGATTCTGCCATTCAATATATCTTCGTGATCCCACTGAGACATACCCAATCTGTCGAGGTACTTTCACTTCGGGTAACCACATCCCTAAGATCATGTCTTCGTGAACGATCAGCGGCTGATCGGATATATTCGTAACCCTGATGTAACTTGATCTGCCATACTGACCCATTTTTAACATCCGTACATGAGTACCATACAAAGGTCGTCGGCCAGATAACTGAATCTGCACTTCATCCGGCAGAGTCAGGGTTCCATGAGACAGGTCAAGTCGTATACCGGCTGGTACCATAAAATCCATCCCCAATATCGCGTCTTGACCGGCTAACCGGCCAACCCAAGCATTAAAATAGTAGACCAGGGATCCTGCCAAGGTGATCTTAACACGTGATCGTCCTTCCGTCATATATGAACTTTCGCCGATCCCAACACATTCTTGCCTCTGGGTACTGTCTATACGACATCCCACCTTACGAGCAAAGGCGGAGTCGATGATCGAGACTTCTGCCCCAGAGTCAAATAGAATAGTGGCTTTTTCATTGTTGATCTTTCCATTAGCTTTTGCCTGTTTAAACCACTTGTCGGGAGAGTGATACTTCCAGTATCCTCGGGATTCACCGGGCAGTAGATCCAACTCCATGATCACGTCCGATCGGGAATATTCATCCACTCTGAGACTGTGGATCGGACATCGATCGATGCAATTTGAATTAGAACATGTATTGTCGGTTATCTTCTTTTCCTCAAACTTATCTCCGCTACCGACATATGCATAAATGCAGAACATAGATCGCTCGGCTCGAACCAGATTCCAACCTGGCGAGCGATCTAGTTTAACATCTTCTCGACATCTGGTGGAAGCATACCAGCATGTTTAGTCGGCACATACCACTTGCGCATCAGATTAAAAAAATCTTCAATAGGGCAGGCACCGGCGTCATGAAGCTTCCCACAAGTTTTGCATACGAAAAAGCAATGATCAGAAGGGTGACCTTTACGATCACATTTTCCACACGTAATTCTTTTCCAACAGTCACGATCTCCATGTTTGGTCGACCCACAATGCACACATTTCTTACGAGATCGGTCCTGATCAGGTTGAATACCACCAGGTTTCCGTCCATCCATGCCATTAGCCGATGATCTCGGGCGATACACTGGCTCCGTCGTAAAAATATGACGATACTGTTCCTCGTCCGAGCTCAGACTTGACTGACCACTTTCTTCTTCCGAACCTGAACTGTCTGATTCCTTCGTGATCATCCGAATTGCTCTGGCTGGTCGTGCTGCCGGTATCTTGCCCTGATCAGGGTGTGGCTTTGACCGGTACCGGTTCGATCCTACCTCGACCTTGGGCTGTCGACTTTTGGCCCGCTGCAGCGTCCTCAGAGTCAGTTCCAGTTGCTCTGAGTCCTTTATACGGAGCAGGGTTAGCTGATCAGCCAGATCACGATTATCCAGAGTGCCAATGAAGTGTTCGACATGCTCGCGAGCTATATCCGGGTGTCGTGGGTCCTTGATCGGCATTTTCGCGCGTAGACCAGCAACATTCAGCCGATGTAAGTATTCGATCGGCGTCTCGTCGGATCTTTTCTTCATGTGGTAATACTGTCTAGCGACAGACACCCCCGAGTTGCAATACTGTTCTTCAAACTCTTCGCACAAACGATGCCGCTTCAAACGCACTTCTCGACTCAGCTGTTTAAGCCAGTTCTTGGCCGGACCTTTCACTAGATCAGCGAAGATCAGACATCGTTCACCTTCCGGTGTCTTGTCTCTCAAAAAAGCTGATTTGGTCCGACTCAACCAAGCTCTGGCCTGATCATCATCCATATCCTTGCCGGTAAAATCCGAGATCGCAGACATTCGCACTCGGGTGATCGTTCCGGAATCACTGTCAAATGCCTGCGCGGAGGCCATATTCGCCCTACGAGGCATCTCAATGTCCAGATCATCCGGATCGAAATGCTGACTGATCTCGCCTTCTGACTCCATGTCCACATCACTACGTGGGGGTGATCTGTGAAATCGATCTTGGTGACCGGCCTGGCATATCGATCGAACAATTCCGGCTGATCGGACCGATTCCATATCCACGTCCACGGGTTTCTTGACCGGTTTCTCAGCGGATTGATTCATGTTCGATGCTGATCGCCATGGTTGTCCTTGCCCAGGTGTGTACTGAGGTAATCCATATTGTTCACTCGCAAATCGGTTCATCATAGTCGCGAACATGGTTCTCATTTGCTCTGGGACCTCCGGCATGTTGGTATGGTCACTGCTGGGAGTCGGATTGTTCTGTGGAACTTCTTGAGCATCTTCAAAACTATCGTCCGATCCGACTCGACCAGGTTCAGGCTTCCTTTTCCTGTTCTGCGACTCGATCTTGGGGTCGATCTGCTTAATCCCTTTCGGGCCCAACGTCATACGTGTGATCCCAACCGAGGAGTCGGTGGAGGCCACTCCAGATTGTGATGACGATTGATATATCGACTCAATATCCATAGGATACTCAACCAACTGTGATCGGTGCGAAGGATCCGCGATCGGCGACTGAACCACTGGGTTCGCCCCTAGTAACGAGGCAAGGTGATCATACAGAGTTGTCATAGCTTCTCTGATCGTCCCTTGATCCAGATCGAACAGCATATTCGCGTCGAAAGCACCAGTAGTGAAGCCAACTTCGTCGATCTGCGCCAAGAGGTTCCTGATCAGATCAAGTTGACTGCCTGTGATCACCGGCCGGGTCGCTCGGCCTTCAAGCTTCCCGATGATCTTAGGTTTAATGATCTTCATCACTCGGTTGGTAGCCAGGAACTTGTGAAACTCTCGAAGATAGAACAGTCGTTCCACATCTTGGACAGTGGTCTTCTCGGCTGGTTCGATCTTCTCTTCGTCTTCCTCGAAGATCTTCGGTTTAGGTTTCACATATTTTTTAGGTGGATCGCAATGATCCGCCCCCATGTTTTTTCTGTCTTTTTCCATTTTCTTCTTATGCATAGGATCAAGGTTAACACCTCGATCCTTTCCTGGGTTATAGCCAACTTTACTATAACCCAGATCGGCCCCGATCGGGGCCATGTGGGGAGTTATTTCATCTTTAATCTCGACCTGGCACTCCACCAAACCAGGTCGATCATCGCTTCCTTTAGATATGGACAGCATCGGAGGCGATACGCCTTCCTCCAATACACCCGAAAAAGTTTCCTCCACTTTGATTTTCACATCTTTTTCATCATCAAAGGAATCACGGTGATATCCTGAGTCACCAAGTGATCCGGGCACGCGCACCATTGTGGTGGAGCCGATTTCCAAATCCATGACCGAAGTCTTGGGCGGAATCCGGATACCCACTGGCCCGGACGACCAACTATCGGAGGGGGTACTCCGTTGATCCTGATCAGCATAAGAATCAGAATCAGATAAATCACCATTATGGTGACTGATCTGATCCTCCCGGTCATCTGGCCGGTCATGCGCGTCAGGATCTATAACTTCATCTCACCTTGTGTACCCGTTGATCGGGAGAGGTTACATGTTTAACTTCATCTCACCTTGTGTACCCGTTGATCGGGAGAGGTTACACTCACTTAGGTGGACTCGGTGACGAAAATGATGATCTGATCAGGTCGGAGGGGATGACCTTCTCGAGACGGGGGGTGTCCTCGGGTGGAAATCTTCACGGGAGAACGGGTTGGGGTCGATACTTAATCAGTATCTAGGCACTGATCGGGAGGGTTCGTCCGATCAGGTCAGCCAATGAGAGAGAGATAATAAGAAACCAAGAAAACGCGATCAAACCAGGATCTTCCACAGTAATCCACAAACGTTATCTCCACAAAACATTTTCCAATATTATTGACGTGTTCCAAACACGTGTGCGTTGAGGGTGAGGTTCGATCACCTAAACAAACCCGTCGGGGGTCTTCCGGTAAGCCAAAATGCGTCTAAGCGCGTCTTAACCGGAAATTAGTTGAGCAAGAGGGGACTAGTCAACCCTGTGCTCCCAATGACCGCAACACGTGGCGGAGCGACTCTTTGCTTAGGGGGAAATCTAAACCTGTTATTATATATGCAATGTCCTATACCTAGTGTACCATACATCAACTCATGCCTGATCTATACTTCGAACCTTTTCACTTCGTCGCACGGTTGCATAGCACCACCTTGCCTATCCTAGCTGCACCTTCAAGCTGATCTGTACCACTTCTGCCCTGATCACGACCTGACTCCTATAACGATCTTCAAACCATCCCGATCTTCGATAAACAACTTGGAAACCACTTGAGATCTGCCCTTCTGATACTTGTTCACTCCATATCCGGCCCGACTTAACTGATAACTTCAACTGCTTTCGCTTCTGGACGCTGATCAGAGGCTGATCAGCCCCGATCACGATCGGCATAGTGATCAGCCGAGTGATCAGGCCGTGATCAGGGCGATCAGCCCTTGATCACCTCGGGAACTCTCTGGGTCACCATCACCACGACTTCATTCATCTGCTCAGCCATACTTCCGACCTTCATACCCCGTCAGGGCAACCATATCACACTGATCTCGGCTGATCGGGCCTAATCGGGCCTTGTCACGTCATCCTCGGACGAATCCATCGGTGATCATCATTTGTCCGGACTTGGCATTATTCACACAACTTCCATTCCACCGTGCTTCATTCCATGTCGTGTCTGATCTGCGTATCTCTGGGGACAAAATTAGTTGGCTAGGCCGATCGGGCCGAAACTTCGTGTCATAATCAACTTCAACAGCTGCACTGTCCATAGATCGGCTAGATGGCTGTCCCCGATGCGTCATGTCACCAGTTGCTGTATTTCCAACTTGTTATACATCCACGGAAACTCCACTTAGTAAATGTGATCACGATCATGATCGTGATCTCCACCGTTCCATCAGTGTCTGGGTCTGGGCGTAGTAACAGTACTTGGCTGATTTCTTCACATCGCGAATACCCGTTGTCCGCCTCCTTTTCGTCGTATATGCGATCGGCCTTTCCCACCCATCAACCGTCTTATGTTGATGGGTGTTCCATCGTCCCCAATCAACGGCCGTGTGTGGTCCACTTCATTCTCAACATTTTTCCTGATCGCTTTAC
>MIQA02022867.1:0-11227 GCA_001887855.2 Sclerospora graminicola | reverse complement strand
ATCCATCGCATCGGCGTGCGGACTTAACAGAGGAAGTCAAGGCCTCTATCAGAAAAGATTACAATGTTTGGTTTAAGGCAGCGCAAACGCTCGATCACCTCATCGTGGAAAAACCAGAAACTACGATTCAAGCAAGAAATATCTACAATGATCGACGAGCTTTGGAAGCAAAAGACAACGGAGAGCGTACTCGAGTCGATCACTTGCTGGAGCTGCTGTCGGCGGACAACTATGAGGTCGCCCACAGACAGGGCGATGTGGGACGCTTGACGCATTTGTTTTTATCGTAGGGAGCAGTTTTGGGCGTCTTCAAGAGGAATCCCAGCGTTATGTTGATAGACTGCACATACAAAACAAATCGGTTTGGCATGCCACTTCTCAACTTGGTCAGTGTTACTGGTATGAACACCACGCTACATCTTGCTCACGCATTTATATAAATGATCGGTGAGGCTGAATTCGATTACAAATGGGCTTTAGACCGTCGGAAAACTGCTCCACAGGTCATCTTCGGAGATCGTGATCTTGCTCTGCATAATGCGCTAGAGAGTGTGCAAAACACAACACCCGTACTTCTGTGCGTTTGGCGCGTTGTAAATGACGTTGAGAGTCACGCGAGAACGCGCAGCTTCCCAAATGTGCGAGATGAAGAAAACTCTACACCAAGAAAGCCTAAGTGGAAGGATTCTAGCAAGCACAGAACTTTCTATGACAGAGGACAGCTTCGCACTCCATAAGAAACTATCCAAAAGCGTGTCATTCATATCTCCGGTCCATAAGTAATATAAAACGTTCTGGTATTGAAGATTTAGGGTTGAAGTTCAGCGCAGGGGGGCAACTATTTAGTAAAGTAGTAAAGTAGGGCATCAAATTTCAAGTATGACCTGTAGTGACGTCTTGATAATGGCCTAGTCAGAACGCAAATTTTGCGTGCATATTGCGCTATCTACGAAATGAGCTAAGCATAATATGGAAACTATCATTCCGCGGATATGCGGTGATCTTAAGCGATTCAGGACACGATAGTGTTTGACGTCGGAGATCGACAATGGAAAATTTTGTGTGCTTCCTTGACAGCACTTACCGTTTTTTTACACATCCATGATCGAGACTGTCTTCAAAATATGAGAATTGGCACTTCCATGTGCACACAATGTGATAAACTTTCCAATGGCTCAACATGTGTCGTGGCACGACTGTGCGCGTACCTAGTAACAACGTTCATTGACTAGCTCCAAGCTGACGAAAGTAAATCATGTGGAGCCAAATATGGCGATCGTTTAGCGGAGCAACATTTTTTGTTCTCTTAACTTGTACTAAGACCTTTGTCAAAATAGAGTACTTTTTCAGGTTTGTTGCCAAACTAGGATTCAAACGTTAGAATAGGGTGCTGTTTGTGAATAAAGTTCAAATGAGGGTCCCCCAAAGATGTACAATCTGCAGGGACAATAGAGGGTACACGTGTTTTGCGATTGTCAGAACAGGGTACCTTAGCATTTTGGTGGTGGGATTAGCCTCGGCGACAAGTTTACAAACATAAGCAAGAAACAACGCCTTTCTAGCCTTGCAACGGGTGAGTTTTGAAATATTTTATCGTACCCTCTGAGGCACCATGGAAAAATAGTGATTGCGGCATCCAACTAGGCAAAAGCTAGAGCACTTGTAAAAATATGCTAAAACAAAGTGTGCATAAAGCGCTCATGCGTCTTGCAGCAATTTTAGAGTGTAATATCGTACTTCAAAGCAATGGGTTTGTTCGTGTCAGTCGAAGAACCAAATAAACTTAATCGATTTCTTGTGATTCACTGTCCTTCGAAACGTCTGCAGTTTTTGCATTGACGACCGTCATGTGTTGATCAAAAGTGACTACGAAATTTCCACGTTCCCCGGGGTCGTGTAGTTCGTCCAGATCCAAAGCAGCGTACAGCAAACACTCGTAAGTGCGATAGCAAGAATGAACGTGATATAGATGACGGCAGCGGCTCCATTTCCTTGAGGCTCATTAAGAAGTCCGTCAGCTCTGGAATAAACACCTCGCCCATGGATGGTTAAGTTGTTTTTCGAGTAGCGCGTTTGGCGTGTGACCAATAATGGGGCTACAACAGCGTTTCGATCCAACCTGACGACCTTGCACCTGGGGAGAAGAAGAGGAGGAAATGAAGGCTCCAGTCTCACGATCAGTTTTCCGTCGATGAAGAAATGGATTAAGCGTTAGCTCCAAACGCCCCACTGGCGCCCAGAACTTGCTGGCTTCCTCGTGAATACGCCATTAGCAAAATTCCTACGCAGATGCTCTGTATGTAGTAGACGTGGACCAACTTTATTAACTTTACTACTGTAGTGTACCATGAGAAATGCCAACTCAGGGTTATTGGAGCTGCTATTTTGCCAAAGTAGGGTGCTTTAGATTGTACATCTTTAGGGGACCCTCATTTGAACTTTACAAACAGCTGGCAAAAGTTCCTTGCACTACTTTACCGTAAAAGTCGGATCCAGTGGGACATACGGATCGAGTGGGACACCACCAATCTGTGATGTTGACACCCCACCACCATGTCGAAATCTGCCGAGGTTTATTACCGAGTTACTGTACGCTCCACACAAGAAGGTACAGGCCGAAGTCACGGGGACCCCAAAACCCCAAAAAACCTTAATTTTTTTACGCTTCACACAAGAAGGTACAGGCCGGAAGTCATGGGGACCCCAATAACCCCAAAAACCTCAATTTTTTTTTAAACAAAGGAGAGGGTTTGTTCGGGCATCTGTCGCCAATGAAAAGGTTTCTTTGGCGTTAATTGGGAGCATAGATGATGTGTACCATGGAGCTCTGGCAACTATGCAGCACGGAAAGACGAATTTAGCGCGAGATATTTTTATGAAGTATAAACGGGTTCTAATTGATAAATTTTATTGCTACGTGGGATCCCGACGCAGTAGCAATGACGCTTCTCTTCAAAAATAAACACAATCCAGAAATTGAGAAGGTGGTAAATAAGCTGTTAAAATACCCTCCCACCTTTGATCACAATCCAATTTGACCTCGACCTTGTGTTGAATGCAGCGACAAATCGTTATCAGTAATCATATGTGTGGTGTAGTCGCTCTCAGAAAATCTTCCTGAGACGCGAACACCCACGGGGGTCCCAGACGACTGACTACCGGAGGGGGTACTCCGTCCATCCGAGTCATGATCCGATCCGGCTTGAGGCCGGCTGGATCGGTCGCTTCCATCCGCTTGATCGCGACTCTCGAATGTTGCATGTTAAAAGCTCACCTTGTGTACCCGTCAGTACTGGGTGGTTAGCTCTCTTGATGGACCCTAGGGCGAAAAGTGTAAACTCGTCCAATAGGGAGATGAAGTGTAGGACTAGGGTAGCTCCTGGGCGGAAATCGTCACCGGGGAGCTCGTTGGGTAATATACTTGAACTTTGTATAGTGCCGGCTGGGCCGAGAATACTCGATCGGCCAGCTAAACCAATAGGACACTTGGAGTTTGTATAGTACCGGCTGGACCGAGAATAATCGATCGGCCAGCTAAACCAATAACAATGAAGGGCGAATCCAAATGTGTATCCACAGAAGGCCAAATGTCACCACTTCCCAATACTTGATACCGTGTTCAAAACACGGGCGACTTGAGGTGAGTATACGAAGTCGCCGCGACTCCTGGTCAGGGGACTTCCGGTGGGTTAACTTAACCTTTCCCCGGGCAAACCAATAACAGCAAGAGGGGACCTTGTTAGCCCTCTGCCGTGAACCAATAAAGCGACTTGTGTCTAGGAAAGCGAAACGTATACTGATTTATCCTATGTCCAATACTCCCTTTGTGTAACCTACCTCAAATAACACGCCTGACCAGTCATGTATCTTACCCACGCCACCCGGCTAACTCCGACTCTGTGTACCGGCACGGCCGGTACACCAACCCCAAATGGTACCAACCCGGCCGGTACACTGAACCCATATGGTACCAGTCCGAATGGTACATGGTACCCGACCGGCTCGGCCGGATAGCCACCCATCCGCGCCCCTCGGCCGCTGACGCTAGCAGTCCCTTGGCAGCCCTTCCTACGATCCCGGTGCATACTCTTTCCACTATAACAATCCTCTTCTTCCGGGCTCCTTCCACTCCATCCTTACGAACAGTCCGCCATCTTGGCCGTCCGCCATCCGCGCCTCGGCCGTCAAACCTCCATAGCCCTGCCGTCTGCTCAGCCCGCTTATCCGACTATCCTCGCCCGCCGACTTGGTTTCCAGCCAGGCACCGCCCGACCGCCTACCAGGGTGCCGGGCAGTCCCAAATTACATCTTATCCTTGGCCGGTCTGGGCATCCGGCTTAGGGTAACATTTCGGCCAATCCGGTGCGAGCATCCATCATCATTAGTCCGTTAACTTCGGGAGCACTTCACCACAGCCGCCCCTGAGCCTTGTCGCAGCCGCACAACGGTTGAGGCACGCGCTCATCACATTTCCCACACTTCGATTTTTAACGCCTCTATGTCTGATCGTAGCAACGCCCCCATTGCTCCTGTGCCGGGCCACTCCCCGGTCAATACCCAGCTATCGGCCGTAGGACCGGATGCTCATCAGGCCGGCCCAGAGCATCGCCCCGGGCAACCTGACCTGGCTGCTCTGCAAGCTCAAGTCGCTGCGTTGTCCGCTCGCGTGGCCAGTCTAGAGCAAGCGAACACCGATTTAGCTGCGACCGCCCGGCTGGCTAGCCAGCAAGCGGACGAATCTCGGGTCCGGGAAGTCCTAGCGACTTTTCAGTCTCGCGACCGGATTGGCCAGCTGGAAAGCGAGAACGCCGACCTTCTCCAAGCGAGAGACCGCCTCCGAAAACAGTCGGACTCACAGCGTGTCCAAAACCAGAAAGTCATGGCTGCCTTGAAAATCCAAAGTAAGTACCTTCCGCTTGTTCTGGTTCGCCTCCCACTCATTCACTCCGTGTATGCTCTTAGATCAAAACGTCATGAACCTCCGTGTCCTGATGATCGAGTCTTTCCAGACTGCGCGTGAGTTGACGACGCGCTACGACGGCTATATCAAGCTCTCCCAACGGTTGGAAGGCGCGCAGCAGGAACTGGGCAAGCTGGATGTTCGCCGGATCCGTCTTGCTAAGAAGCTAACCAAGTATCAGAAGGCGCTATATCAATCGGCCGATGCATCGGCCGACTTGAAGCGCCGGGTCCGGGAGCTTGAGGCCGCATACGCTGAAACCCAATCGGGTGTGTGTGACGCCCGGGAGGCGTTCACTCGGCTTGTGGAAGAGCGTGCGGATTGCTTTTCTTCTCTCAAGGAAGATCGGGCTCGTCTAGCAGCTTCGGCGTCCCGGGTGAGAGGTCTCATGAAGGGTCCGGCTCCCATCCGGGAGGCTATCAGGCACCTCCTTGAATTGGCCTGTCCGCGAGACCCTGGTCAGGCCGCTTCCGCCACGCCCCTTCTTCCGTCAGCTGCTAATTCCGCCGCGGCCGTTCAGACATCTGACGCGGGAACTCCCGCCCCCGGTCCAGCGGCTGGTGATACGGGAAAAGTTTCTCGCTTACGGATTTGGAATACTTCCCAGGACCCTAACCCGCCGCCAGCGCCAGTCAACCAGCAGGCGGCTTCTCCCTGTCCACTGAAGATCCGCCTGGGCACCAAGGCAAGCGCCGATCCAGTCGGGTTGCGTCGCTTCAAGGCCCCGTGGCAGCCAAACGGCCCAAACGGTCCGCCGCGCCGGTGAGCGCGGCTCTAGTCCATGGGGAGAGCGGGCCGAGTCCTAGGCCCACTTCGATGTCGGCTCCACCGGCTTCAGGAAAGTCCCCCCGTCTTCCTCGCGCTGCCAGATCTTCGTCGAAGGCTCCGACTACTTCAGCTCTCCTTAGCGTCTCCCCTCATGATCCCCAAGGTCCATCCACCGCCTCTCCTGATGGAGAAGAAGCGTCTGGCCTATCGGGGCTGGATTCTGACGAGGCTACCACTGAGGACTTTGAGGAATTGCCTTCCCCAGACCCCTTCGCCTTCGACGAGAACGAGTCCAAGGAATCCTCGGAGGAGTCTCCTCCGTTGTGGATTCCCCGCCGGAAGGTCATGACGGCCCTCGAACTGGCCGCGGCGGTCCCTTGGTCAAATGTGCAGTTGGAAGGTCTGCGTATCCAAGACCTCACTGGCGCCTTGGTCACCAAGTCGTTGACTCGTCCGCCGCTGTGGATATTCCCACCGGCCCTCGCTGTGCCCAAGGCCGAGGACTGGAATGCCAAGCTTGTGGCGATTGGGCCGCTGAACGCAATTCTGTTACAGGGGCCTTGGGCCATACTGGCGACAGAGATGCCGGACATCGGCCTGCCTCGTGCTGGCTGGTTCGCGGAATTGCGGGAAGTCTGCAAGGAGTACCTCTCCCGGTATGGACAATCCATCTGGGAGTCAACTCATCACCTTTGCATTTCTGTTGCCGCCGGGCGCGAATCTCCCGAGCTAGCCAAGTACTGGATCGACCGCAAGAACCGTCGCAAACGCGCGACTGAAGGCTGGGCTAAGGTCTGCAATTTCGTGGTCGATGGAATCCAACGCGGCCACTGCGACCTGGACATTTTCCTCCACCCGATCATGCTACATCTGGCCAACCGCCGCGTGGAGAAAAGCGGGATCTCGGCCGAAGGCGGGACTTGGTATCCAGGTTTGGGCAAGTGTCAGGTTCCCACTCTCCAAGCTTCTCTCGATGCGCTCGACCAACAGGATCCATGGCGTAACCAGTTTCGGCAGGATCCCGATCGTCACCCTGGCCTCCGCGTACCCCGACTCCGGAACAAGTTTCGCTGAGCTTCGTCAAGGGTGTCCCACGAGGCTAGCCTTGCATACATCGTCTTTTTTATTTGTTACTGGCTGTTAACCTCGATAATACGCTTTTCTTTCCATTTTTTTACGTACGTAACCGCTTGCTCATCTTCTTCGTCTGACTTCTCCCATCCGGCACCATACTGATTCGAAGACAACTCCGGAAAACCACTCCATCCGGCACCATACTGAATCGAAGACAACTCCGGAAAACCCTTCCATCCGGCGCCATACTGATTCGAAGATAACTCCGAAAAAGGACCGATCGGACCCGACTAGCTCCATCCACCGATTACTCGGCTGAGTGGTGTTATCTGGTCCGGCCGTGCCTGTTGCCCTGGGGCCGGGCGGGCTAGTTCTCTGTCCCACCTTCTTCGTGGGTCTGCATAACCCCGAAGCGGTTCCGGCTAGTCCGCCGGCGGTCGAACTCCCTCATTAGAGCTCCGCAGTTTAAGTCTAGCTCGTCCACCCACGACTGCTCCTCGCAATTTTTCCACTGCACGAGAAACTCCCTGTGAATCCGCCCAAACCGGGTTTTCCGTCCGTTCCGGACGTCCAAAATTTCTTCTACCTCGTACTCGTCCGGGTCTAACGGCTTGTCCCAACTGTCTTCCGGCAGCAGAGCTTCATCGAAATCTAACCGGTCGTTTTCCCCTGTAAGGCGTATATTCGGGCGGTCCGGGAAGTGCTTCGCCAACTTCAACTTGGAGACATGTACTATCGGGAAAACGCTGTATTCCGTACCGGCCGTGACCAGCTTAACTGCATGATCCCCGACCAGTTCTGCCACTCGGAAGGGGCCATGCCACATATGCGCCAGCTTCCGCGCATAGCCTTCTTTGACCCGATCCAGATACAGCCACACCCGGGAGCCGGGCTCGATGCCGTGTTCTCCGGCGCGGTCGTTGTTTTGGTCGGCGCGATCCTTGATTGCTTGTCGGAGGCGTTCGTTTACTTGTTCCCTCGCCAGTGAGTAGTGGCGCTGCACTCCCATCCTCCAGCGGCGAGCGTCTCTGTTCCGGCTTCTGGTGCACCCTATTGGTATGGCGGCTTCCAAAGTGGATCGGGGGTCCCGTCCGTAAGCCAGATAAAAAGGGGTGTCGCCCCTTACCCGGTCGTACGTCGAGTTGAGAGCAAAAACCAGTCTCTCGGCATATTTGTCCCAGTCGCATTGGTCCGCCTCCACCACGTACATCTTGAGGGCTCTGGTTAGGGTCTGGACCATCCTTTCAGCCTTTCCATTCGCCTGCGGGCGGTAAGCCATAGTGGCGCTCTGCTTCTGTCCTAGGATTTTATTGAAAGCTCGGAATACGTCTGCCATAAATCCGGGTTCCCTATCGTGCCGGATGACCTCGCTCGCCCCGAAACGCCTGAACACACATTCTTCGTAACTTTGCGCAACCTGTTGGGCGGTACGGGTGGAGCTGGCCTTTGCTATAACCAGCCCGGTAAACAAATCCGTCCAGATCAGCAGCTCTGTATACCCATTTCGAGATTTGGGTAAGGACGGGATATGGTCCATCGCGATAACTTGAAACGGATAAGTGGCCTGTATGTTTCCAGGCGACCGTCCTTTGATGGTCGGCCGGCCTTTCCCGGTTTCGCAATCTGGACAGCTCCCCACGTAGGCCTGAACGCTACGGTAAAGCCCCCGCCAGTGGAAATGTGTTTTGACCTTGTGATATGTCCGGCTGATGCCCTGATGCCCCCCTTCCAAGCTCACATGGTAGTGATGGAGAATATCCGGCTGTAGAGTAGCGGGTATGACTAGCCGAGCTGATCTATCTCTCTCGATCTCCGGCTGGTCGGCGTCTCGGTAGAAGAACAGTAGCCCGTTTTCGTCCACTTCGTAATCCGGGGCCAACTTGAAACATTCCTTAGCTTGTTCGGCGGTCAGTTTATTCACTTCTCCGTTAAGGTACGCCTTGAGATCTACTATCCACGCTTCCTCGTTCTGCGCTTGGAGAATCCGCTCTGCTCGCAACTGTTGAACTATCCCCTCGGTCATTGTTTCTGGGGATAATGGGCCATCGGCCGAAGAACGACGCTTCTGCGATCGGGTAACGGCGTTCACCCGGATTGTCTCCTCCGTGTTGGCTGGATGGATGATCTCGGGCAGCCGGTTGATCTCCGTCAGGTCTGATAACAGAGCCGGATCGAAACCGTTACCCCTACGTTGTCGCGCATGGCCAGCGTAGCCAAGTGATCCGCGCTCTTATTCCAGTCTCGTTTGACGTGCAGCAATTCGTGTTCCGGCCATCTCTGCAGGGCGGACATAACTCGATCATTTAGCAGTCTCAGCCGCGGCGCCTTGCAATCTATCTCTCCGGTGATTTGCCGGATCACTAGGTTGGAATCACCGCATATGATGATCCGCCCCTGTGTCCGGCCAGCCAGCAGATCTAGGGACAGCAGTAGTCCTCTATACTCCGCTTCGTTCACCGTGATGCCAGGCGTGAAATCCGAGGCGGCCGCGATCGCCTTCCATTCGGGCAGCTTCCACAAAATGGCGCTATAGGCTCCGACCCCTTTCTTTACACTCGCCGACCCATCGAAACTCAAAACCATTAGTTCCTCCGTGGGTCCCACTGTTGGCGGCGGCAACACGATAGTTTGTCGAGGCTGCTTCCGAGGTGCGATCGCTATCAGTGCTTCCTCTACTTCTGCCCTGGGGGTAATGCTGGCAGCCAGTGTGCCCAGTATTTCCTCTTCCCCTTTAGTACACTTAATCACTTCGAGGGACCACTGAGACAACAGAGCCGCCCATCTGCCCAGCCGGCCGTCAATTCCATTCGCCGTCAGGAGCCACGATAGGGTCGACCGTCTAGATAGTACTTTGATAGTTCGAGAGACCAGCATCGTATAACACACATCTAAGATCCGTAATAGAGCCAGAACTTCTTTATCCACCAGTCCGTAATTAACTTCATTAACTTTCAGGGTCCGGCTGGTGCAGGTCACGGGACAGTACACTCCATCATGATCTTGCACGAGGGCGGCCGAGATGGCCCACTTGTTAGCGTAGATGATGACCACCGGAGTCTTATTAACATCGAAATGTTTCAGGACCGGTGTGGTCGCCATCTTCGCCTTTAACATGCCAAAGGCCACCATCGCTCGGGTCATATGATCGTCCGGGCCGGCCGCGTCGGGGTTCGGCGGTCGGTCGCTTGTCGGGGCAGGCAAGGGCGCTTCCCCATTGGCTGAACTACCCGAAAAGGGCGCTTCCTCATTGGCTGAATTACCCGAAAAGGGCGCTTCCCTATTGGCTGACTTATCCGAGAAGGGCGCTTCCTCATTGGCTGAAATTGCCGGCCCGGCTTGCGTCTCCGCTTGCCTATCCTGCTCTCTCAGCTTATGGTAATCCACCTCCCGCAACTCATACAAGACCGCCGCATAGACTGCAAAATCCTCGATGAACCGACTGTAATAATTCAGGCTCCCCAAAAAGGATTGCATAGCCTTTAGGGATCGCGGTAAAGGCAGATTACTCAAGGACTCCAAATCCTTCGGGTTAGCCTCCAATCCGGCAATCGACACTTGATGACCCAGATAGGTTACCTTAGTCTTTCCCCAGAAACTCTTAACCACATTAATCGAAAGATTCCACTTTCACACGTAATCATCAGCTTCTCCACTTTGTCACACAGTAAATCCCAGGTAGTTGCCGTAACGAGAATGTCATCAATGTAAGACCGCCGCCCCAAAACTGAAGGTTTTGGGTCGGGGTCCGGGTCCCCTTCGGCAAACACATCCCCGACCAGAGCCGGATCTTGATCCGCCTTGATCTTGAAGTGTCCATACAGCGCGTTATCTATCAGCCGTTGATAAATCTGCGGAGCATTCTTCAGACCGAACGGCATCCGGTTCCACTCGAACAATCCGAAAGGCGTCACGAATGCAGAGATCTCCCGTGCACGGTCGGTCATAGAGACCACCCAGAATCCACTGGCCATGTCCAATGAGCAATACCACAAAACTTTATCCAGGTCCTCCAGCAGGTCGTTTATCAGCGGCATCGGATAAATCATCAGCTTAGTCAGCCGGTTCACCAGCCGGTAATCGATGCACAACCTTATATCCACCCCATTCTTCTTAATAATAATTACAATGGGCGAAGCCCATGGCGAGGTAGACGGCTGAATTATCTTGGTGGCCAGCAAACCCTTGATAAGCTCTGACAGCTTTTCCCGATATTGGGGGCGACTCTTCGGCATCTCTGTGCTACCGGCTTGGCGCCTCCCACATCAATATCACATACCGCCCCATGAGCGGCCGGAGGAAGTGCGTTCCCTGGTCCGATCAGCAGATGTCGTCTTTTCCATATAATATCCTTCAATCTGCCGATCTCTTCCGGGGTGTTCACATCCGGGTCTCCCACTTGTAGATCGTCGATAGTGACCGCTGGGG
>MIQA02022864.1:9936-36041 GCA_001887855.2 Sclerospora graminicola | reverse complement strand
ACCCTGCCCCAGGAAGTATCACGATCAGCAAAGTATCACGTTCAGCCAGGTATCAGCGCCAGACAAGAATATCCGGATGCCGGATCAGGATGCTTTCGAAGCCATATTGGTTAAGACATTTGTAACGAAGCAGGTGTATGGATTGTTGCTGTATTGGTTATGGTGGAGTATGAGTATGGAAGCCGATTATCGCTGATCCAAGTGGTCCAAGTGACGTGGGTTGAGATCTCGGGTAACCGACTAAATGAGTTTGATCAGCCTTAGGACATGTACATCAAGCGAATAAAGAAGCCCCTATGTATAAGATGGTGAGCCCCATACGATATATCGGCCGAAGCGAATGGCGAAGATCAGCAAACCGGCTCTGAGTCGGCATTAAAGGATCGGGTCAAGTCCAACCTCAAGGGAAATACCCATGTCGAACCGACCTCTCGAGTTTAACGTATGTTGAAGGTTGAGGACAGGTTTGGGCAAGCAAAGGCTGTTGATTTCTAGTTGATTCCGAGGTGGTTCGAAGTGATCTTGAGGTGATTTGGAGATGGTTCCAACCTGGTTTTGAGCCGATCCTGAACTGGTTCGGATCGGTCCCAAATCAGCTTTCAGATGCTGAAATAGAAAGAAACCAGTCAAGATCAGTGCTGGAATCGGATGCAGAGCATCCCAAGAAGCCGATCCTAAGCTAGTTTCGAGCGGATACTCGATGATCGGGTTGGTTGAAGATCGGCTGAGAACCAGGTCGGGATCAGCTGAAGATCGTTCTAAAGTGGTAAGTTTCAGTTTGAGAAGCGTTGAAGATTGATCTAGGGTGGTACCAGGACAACTTTGTGACCTGATGGTCAAGATTAAAGTATGAAGTGGGTCACACAGGTTGGTGTATGGTCCGTTAGGTATTAGATATTGCATATAATAACATGATTGAATTTACCCCTTAAGCAAAGAGTCGCTCCACCACGTGTCGCGGTCATTGGAAGCACAGGATAAACTAGGCCCTGTAGCTCAACTAAATACCCGGTTAAGACGCGCATACACGCATTTTGGCATACCGGGAGCCCCCAACCACGGGATTGTTTAAGGTTCTCACCCCTAATCCCTCTCACCCACGTGTTTGTAAATCGATAAGGTTTTGTGGAGATAATGTTTTGGTTTTACTGTGGAAGATCGTGGATATATCGTGGTTTTTCGTGGTTTCTTGGTTATTTCCCGTTTATTGCTTGGTCCGGTCGGTTATCGCATCCCGATCCAGCCTTTTGCGATAGTATCACCCCTGATTTGTCCTCCGGTGAAGGTTTCCACCCGACAGCACCCCCGTCTCGACAAGGTCATATCCTCCGACCTGATTCGTAACATTTTTCCACATCTAGAGTCCACCTGAGTGAGTGTAACCACCGAAAACCAATGGATACACAAGGTGAGATGAAGCTTAAGATGGATTCTATCATACATGACGACCGGGAGGATCGGATCAGTCATCATAGTGATGATTCATCCGGTTGAGGTAGTCACGCTATTTCAGGTAAGGTACATAACCATCTGGTCAGGTTATGTTGGGTAGGGTACACCAAAAAAATATATTGGATCTACGGATAAACATCAGTGTACGTTTCTCTTTCTAAGACACAAGTCGTCATTGGTCCACAGCAGAGGGTTAATAAGGTCCCCTCTAGTTGTTTTTGGTTTGCCCGGGGAAGGTTGAAAGGAACCCACCGGAAGTCCCTAACCGGGAGTCGCTGAGAAAACATCTACTCATTTAAGTCGCCCGTGTTTGGAACACGGTTTAGTTCTACTGGAAAGTGAGTGAAATGTGGCTTATTGTGGAAGATCGAGGAATATTGTTTGGATTCCTGACTACGCATAAGATTGGCGTAACACCTTTGTTATCTTCGGTTAAGGTGGCCGATCGATAAATCTCGGTCCAGCATTTCCGGGATAGCAGACTCAAGTATAACGCCGTTTTCTACGGGTGAAAATTTCCACCCAGGAGCAACCCTAGTCCAAACCCTCGTCCACCTATTAAACCTGCTTTTAGCTTTTCGCCCTAGAGTCCACCAGGAGAGCGCAACCGCCAGTGCTGACGGGTACACAAGGAGAGCTTATACAAGAAGGATCATCCCAGTCGTCACAGCCACGGTGATGGAAGTGACCGGTCCATCCAGCTTGATGCTGGTCCAAAACCTGGATGGACGGAGTATCCCCTCCGACAGCCAGTCGTCTGGGCCTTCCCGTGGGTGTTCTTATCTCGGAAGGATTTCCGAGAGTGACTTCACCACAAAGTTTCCGAGTTGATTGGTCATCATGCTTCCCGGTTGATTACTGCGGGCACAATTATGGGGTGTTCTTAATTGTAGTTGTACGCCTGTCAAAGTTGAAGCTGGTCAGGGAATACCCGACTCGCCCAAAACCAGGTGCTTGGCCGAAATAGCCAAGATTTTGAATCGCGCGAGGAGTGTTACGCGCACAGGAACAAACCAAACAATATCAGATGCGCACACTATGAGAAGAAACGTGATTGCATGACTGCCCGTGCCGACGATATTTAAGATTCACCCGCACCGCGAGAAATCGCGCAAACGAACTGGTCTATATGCAGCTTCCAGTGCATCTCCGACCTACAGCCGGGATACAGCTTTGGAGTTGAGACTTGGGCGTGTTTGTGCTTGGCGGGCCCGAGGAGGGCTGCGAAAAACACAAGCGAATGATATGGCAGAGGTCTATGGTCCACGAAGATTCTGGTCTTGGTGAGAACGGCAGAATATTTCAGGCCCCAATCCAACGCCCCGACTTCGCATGGATCGAGCGTACGCGCGTATACCGCTTGCCACAGACCCGCTGAAAATCTCACGATAGTGTAAAAGTGTTTTGCTCTGCAACATTGTCCTTCCAAAAAAATATGCACTTGACAAATGTCAAACGCAATATTTTGAAGTACGCACGGCGATGCTCATTTCCTCTGGCGCTGTCGGAAGCTTCTTCTCGTCAGATTATCCGATCTGGAATACAGTGTATCACTTTTTCATGTTTGCCCACTGACTTTGGAGTTGAGGGAAAGTCCCACTTGACTAAGTTTTTTATCTGCTAGACCTAGAACGTTCGACGCGCTTACATACAAGGAGCTGTTTGGGCTGCTTTCTTTTGTTTCAGGAATTATGAGTCGCAGTGTAAAAAACACTAATGTAGCCATTACCTACATGTAGTCATTCCAACTATGCTAGGAGAAATGAAGCAAAGCTAACCAGCCGTTAAGCCTTCCCTTTCAAGATGGAATACTATCGTAATGCGGCGCCTTTGTGAACTAAATTAGAAAGCGTCGTGTCTTAATCCCGGCCAATTGTTCGACTAGCGAGACAAGACCGTGGCGTCCAGCAACAGAATAGCAGCAAGAAGCCCTGTTTCGTCCGAGGAACATTTCGTGGTAGATTGGGCTAGCCTACGAAGGAATCGACAATGCACCAGATGCAGCTGTTGGTGCAGAGCTTCCGTTCGTTTTTGCAAGGATTCAACGTCTGCAAGTGAAAAAGAGGGTTGGAAACAGGATTCAGCATCATCATTGGAATGTACTGCTATGGTATATGTGCGCATCCCTGGTTGTAGGACAAATCATGCTGCACGAGCAAGGATTCATTGAGAGCTTGAAGGAATACATTGATGACGAGGGATGAGCTCGTGAACCATCAGTCGCTCAAATGCAAATGTTCCAGTGATCCACGACGCGAGAAAACGGGTACCTTAAATGCCTAAATGCTTCCTTACAATGTTCAATTCCAGCCCGGACATTCCAAAGAGTCACTTCATTCGTCTGCTTTGATGAGATAACGATACTGTAGGAGAGCAAACTGCCAGGTGGTGGTGGTGTATGTCGGAGCGACGAATGGATTGCATTGCAACGAATTCTTCGACATGCATCAGTTGATACACTCGATTGAAAACAGCTCATGAAACTCGAAAACAAAATTGCTACATCCACTCAAGACATCCACCTTACAAGTCATGCGTTGCAACATACGCCAGTAAAAGCAGCGAAACAGGCGGGTTGGGCTTTGAACAGGATGGGAGCGCTGCAACTTTCTCAACTTTTTTTGATAACGTGAGATTGGGAGACTTCCTGCGCCCTTTTCCTTTCGTTACACGCATATTCTTGCCATTGATCCCGACTTCTTTGGGTCACTACAATCTTGTCCCTATCAGCGGCTTTCACGTTGGTATCCATGCGGCGAGGCCGTCTGGGATTGCCTTTCATCGCGTCATTTTTCGTTTTGAAATACCAAGCAAGAAAATTTTCTAAATTGCGACCGTGTGTGCGCTTCAGCGTCTTGAGACGCTGGCGAAGCGCTTCCTTTGACTTTTGAGTCCCTTTCATCTCGTGCGTGAGTCTGTCCCACAAAATCTGTCGGCGACTGCGCGAAAATGCCAGTGCTAACTGGACAAGTTGTCGATCTTCGGCATCAGTGAAATCGGCCAGTCGGGTGCTCAAAACATGACGGCATTCAAAGACGGGAACACACGAGATAGAATGTGACCAGACGTAGTCGATCTCCATCAAATACACCGAAAATAACGGTCGGATGTCCCAGTACTTCGTATGAGAAAATATGGGTGGACAGTCAACTTTCAACTTTTGCATCCACAGAGGGTGGCGAGTTCAGTAACCGTTTGGGCTTGTGCATTACAAAATCCTGAACGAAATTACCGGGGCCATGGAGGAGGATTGGAGGAATTTCCGTGTCCGGATGCTCTCCTTTTGTGGCTAATACTGCGCCAAACGAAAGCTCGATGCGGCAGACTGGCTTGTTCACGCGTACGATTCATATCCTCTAGCGCACGCTTTTTTGTTTGCGACTGGAGCTGCTGGGGTGGGAACCCGCATTTGCATGTCGCTGACTGCGGAATGTTTGTCCGCGCCAAAAGGTGACTTTTTTTTACCTGAACAATCCTAGGTTCACATTTACTTCGAAGTATTTTGATAATATTCTTTGTAACGTTTCAGTAGTTATTAACCATGTAACGTTACAAGTAAACTGCCAGAAGGCAACACAACCAAAATTATTCATTCTGGTCCGTTCTTCTTATTCTTTCACGTAGCACTGAATCGCAGCCTTATTCGAGAGTCTTGAGGCAGTGGAATTTTGGCGACGTTTGAGTGAAATAAGAGTTTTGCCAAAATTCCGATTGGACGTGATTTTTGCATATTGTGATTTTCAGGTTAGGTAACATTTAGGTGCTTAACTTTACATAATCCTACATAAATAATATACTTTCAGTTTACAAGAAGTAGGACGCTTCGCGCTTGAGCACTTCCTGTCGGCCGGTACTAACAGACCGGGTCGACACGCGCACGCAACTTGGAAAGACTAAGGCACACGGCACTAACACGCATACTGCCTAGTTTTTTACGTTATAATTTATAGTTTACCTTAACACTAACCGGTTACGAGTGGATTATAAGGTTGTAGTGACTGCAGGTTATGAGCCCAAAGGATACGGGGCTCAAGACCGAAGTTTTTTACGAAAGATTTCTCAGTTTTCGTTTAATTACGATTTGTCCGGGGAAGTTGAAGGGTGACATTGGTTTGGTTTGGTTGAATTATTTTCACGCTCTCTCGTTTTGTTTCGTTTCGTTTCGTTTTGGATATATCACGAAAATGGAAGAGAAAAAGTGGATTTTAAAGCTGTTCTTGCATGTATGAAGCGCATGGAAGAGAAAAGTGATGCTCTGGAAGAAGAGCGAATGCATGATGCATTATCTGCTGGGTCGCCAAAGACGAACAAAGATTCCGACAATGGCAGCGTCTTCAAGGAAACGGTGAAAAACTATAGCCCATTCGGCGGAAAGATGACGATGGTCAAGGAGCGGATAACGGAATTGAAGGGGAAGGTGGATGGGTGCCCCCGCAAGGAAATGCTCCTGCAGCCCCAGCCCAAGAAGGGGCGGGAATTTTCGGACATCCTGCAGAACATAAAGTGCGGACGGGTAGATCAATGACGATCCCGAAATTTACGATTCGAATTTTTTAGGGGCAGAGCATTAACCAGGTTTTGGCGCAGGTTTTAAGCAGAGGGCTTACCTGTTTATCGAAGCCCTTGAAGTAGCGCAATTGTCGTCCGGTTTTGTATGGACGGAACGATTAAAAGTGAACAAACTAAGTGGGCATTTGGATGGTGTTGCGCGAGTTATTTTCACGCAAACATCATGACATGGTGGACAATTTTGCAAGAATTATATTTCGTTCTGGACCAAATGTTTCACGCGTTCAAAGTGAACATCACTCATCAGCAGGCCGCGAACCTTTTCGCTGCCGAAAAGACCCAAGACTAAGTTGGACACAAAATTACTTGTACTAGGTAGAATTGGCGAGGGAAAGTGGTTCACACGAAAGCCTCATTGTCCAAAACATTGTGAAATACGCCGCCCCTGATATGAAGATGGGTTTAATGATCCGGTACAACCCCCAGCGCGCAGACTACCTCCAACACGCGCAGGAATTAATTGCATGGGCTCAAAAGCTTGAAGAAGATTCAAGAAAATTAAAGAAAACGCCTCGCAATTTAGTCAACTCCGTGGATGAGTCTTACAAGAAGAGAGTTTGCTATAATTGCGGCAAAGAAGGACATACTCAGAGAAATTGCAGAGGCGAAAACAAAAAGGGAACCCAAAGGCGTTTCGAAAGGCGTTTTGACGCCGGAAATGGCCAAAAACCATTTCGTTTTATCAACTATTGAAGGCTCCGAATATTACGACCATGAACCTAAGTTGGAGTCGCTGTCCAATGAGGACCTATGGATTGTGGACAGTGGTGCTAGCCACCAACTGGTGTCCGACGAAAGCTTACTGGAACAGGCAAAGAATTGCCAGCAGAACGACAAGATTATGCTGCCAGATGGTGGGAGCTTGCGGGTAACGAAGGTCGAGAATGTTACACTTTTAAGTATGGATGCGAGCCGAAAGAAAATCGTGCTTACAGAATTGTATTACGCACCTGTGGTGGAGCCGATTTCCAAATACAGGACGGATGTCTTGGGCGGAATCCAGATACCCGCTAGCCCGGACGACCAACTATGGGAGGGGGTACTCCGTTGATCCTGATCGCCATCAGAATCGGATAATTGAATCACCACTATGGTGACTGATCCGATCCTCCCGGTCATCTGACCGGTCATCATGTGCAATAAAAATCATACTTAACTTCATCTCACCTTGTGTACCCATTGATCAGAGGTGGTTACACTCACTTAGGTGAACTCGGTGACGAAAACGATGATCTTGATCAGGTCGGAGGGATGACCTTCTCGAGACGGGGGTGTCCTCGGGTGGAAATCTTTACCGGAGAACGAGTCGGGGTCGATACTTAACTTCGGTATCTAGGCAATGATCGGGAAACTTCGTCCGATCAGGTCCGCCAATAAGAACGAGAGATAAAGAGAAAGTAAGAAAAAACGCGATCAAACCACGATCTTCCACAGTAATCCACAAACGTTATCTGCGCAAAACCTTTTCAATAATAAACGTGTTCCAAACACGTGCGCGTGGGGGGGAGGTTTTAAAACCTAAACAAAACCCGTCGGGGGTCTTCCGGTAAGCCAAAATGCGTCTAAGCGCGTCTTAACCGGGAATTAAGTTGAGCTACAGGGGCCTAGTTAACCCTGTGCTCCCAATGACCGCGACACGTGGCGGAGCGACTCTTTGCTTAGGGGGTAAATCAAAACCTGTTATTATATATGCAATGTCCTATACCTAGTGTACCATACACCAACTCATGTGCCTGCCTTATACTTCGATCCTGTTCACTTCGTCGCACGGTTGCGTAGTACCACCTTACCCATCTTTGTTGCACCTTCAAACTGATCCGTACCACTTCTGGACTGATTATGGTCAGACTCTATGGCGATCTTCAAGCATCCTGATCTCTCGATAAACAACCTGGAACCAGCTCGAGATCTGCCTCTCAGACACTGTTCGCCCCATATCCAACCCGGCTTAACTGCAAACTCCATCTCTCTTCACACCTGGAAGCCGGTCTGGGGCCGATCGGTTCAGATCATGATCAGCACAGCGATCGGCAGAGTGATCGAGCTGTGATCAAGGCGATCAGCTCCAGATCACTTCGGAAAACCTCCGGGTTGCCACCACATCGACTTTGCCCGTTCACTCAACCATGTTCTTGACCTTCATCACCTGTCGGGATGCCAAGATCGCATCAACTCAGCATATCTCTTGAAGTTGGACCTGATAGGACCTTCTTGCGTCAAATTCTGTATGGATCCATCAACTCTCACTTGCCTCAACTTGGTAATGCTCGCACGGCTTGCCACTCTGCATACCCAGTTCTGTCGTGTACCTGATCTTCGTATTCTAGGGCAGAGTTATGTGACTCGGCCGATCGGGCCGGGATTTCCATATCACGCCCAACTTCAACATCTGTACCGTTCATAAATCATCCCGATAACTGGATTCTGTTGTTCCTTATATATATTACTTCGCCATTGATGCCGTATCTCCGGTTTATCTCAGTCGATCTAGCCATGTACGTCCACATGAAATTCACTTAACACGCAATACCCCGATCGGATCGTGACCTTCGCCATTCCATTAATATCCGGGACCAGGCGTAATAACGGTACTTGGCTTATCCATTCACACTTCGAAAGCCCGTTGTCAACCACCTTTCGTAGTATATGAGATCAGCCTGTCCCACCCATCAACTGTCCCATCTTGATGGGTGTTCCCATCGTCACCAATCAACGGTCATGTGTGGTCCACCTTATTCTCAACTTTTTTTGTCAGATGCTTCACCACCCCACCAGAGTTATCAAAGAATCTGATTTCTCTGGGATATTTGCGCAAGAAGGGATGCATCCTGAAAGGCAGTGGAACGAAAATGGAAATGATGTACCGAAATGAAGTCCGATTCGAAGTCAAAGTGGTGGGTGCAGTATTCACAGCTGCTTTGACCACAGAAAACAAAGTCAAAGATTTAAGTTTGGGACACTTGGCGTATGACACGATTGAATGGATCGCCAAGAATCCCGGGTCTGGGATAAGTGTAATTGACCGGCGTCGGCCAACCTGTTAGACTTGCTCGGAGGGCAAGGCAAGCAGGTCAAAGCAATCTAAAAAGGATTCGGGACAGAATGCTCCAACCGATCGTATCGGTGGGGTAATCTGTCGCGATCTTAAAGGGCCGATCACGCAAAGGGACAGGCGCGGGAACCGCTATCTCCTAGTTTTTGTTGACCACTGCTCGAATTACGTGCGAGTTTTCGCTGCCCAAACAAAAGATCGGGCAGCGAATATGTTTGAACATTTCCTAGCCTGGTTTGAAAACGAATTCAATAGCAAAATTCACGTCCTCGGAACAGATGGAGGCACTGAGTACCGAAATGTGGAACTATTTTGTAAGAGGACCGGGGTTAGACGCCAGGTCACGGAACTTGGAAACCCGGCCTCTAATAGAAAGGCGGAAAGGATGAACCGGACCATCTTCAATATGGTCCGGTGTGTAACAGGCTAGCTGTTACTGGCTTACACTGTAAATTGCAATGAGGAAGCGTGCAATTAGTTAGGATCAAATGTAATTTGGTCCTCCTTAGTTTGTTTAAGACAAACGTTAGGATATACTATATAATTAATGAAATAGTCTCTTAAATATATATATATCAATATATATCTAACGCCACGTATCTAAAAGAAGGAAAGTTTAAGAGCGAATACTTATATAAATGGTTAAGAGCTAACTCGTATAATTAGACCTAGACTAATCATAGTAACATGTAGTGTAAAACTGATCTAATGATATTATTATCATTAGATTACTTGTTAGATTCGATAATTGTATCAGAATCTGTTCTCAGGGTGGATAATAACAACTAATAATCCAATATTTGCATTTCAGACAGTAAGTCTGAAATTGAACTGTGATATTTAAACTTAAATATCACTTATGTAATAGCACCCCATTACATTACACGGTGTATGATTTTCGGTTCGGGTGTCCCGTTGACCTATGGTCCGAGGCAGCGGAGTACGCGACGAACATCATGAACCGAAGCCCGTCTAGAGCGAATCAGAAAAGAGCATCACCTATAGAGGTACTAACAGGCAAACCCACAAGCGTCTCAGATATCGTAGTATTTGGCTCTCCTTGCATGCTTTGGAGGGACCCGAAGAAAAAGTCCTTGGTCAGACACGCAGAAAGAGACCTTATTCTTGGAAAGAATGACAAAAATAAGGGGTGTAAAGTGCTCCTACTGCGTGATCGAGTGGTTACGACGACAAGACATGTGGATAATTAAGTGATGAAGCAAACAAAATGATAAAAGAGATGCCGGACGGTGAAGTTGACGAGACTTTGCAGACAAAAGACCAAGAAAGCCTAGTATCTACTGAAGATAGTTCGGTTTCGAAGGAGTGATAATAAAAAGGAGAAAAGAAGGCGCGTCGAAATCGACAAGAAAATCTGAAAGAAAGATTAAGAAGACGCCAAAGTTTATGGACTTCGAAAGTAGAAAAATCTTGACATTGTTTAGCTCCATCATGGTCGAAAAATTAACAAAATAATTTTCATCGTATACCTGTTTATCTCCACGTGCTACCAACGGAGCCTTGTAGCGCTCGAAAATCCCAGCATTCTTCAATTTTGTCTTGTACACCCACTTTGTTGGTAGTGGGTGCATGTTTTCCCTTTTTCGCGTGACTTCCCAGACTTCGAGATCTTGAAGGGCTTGTAATTCGGTCCGCTCGGCCGCTGTCCACTTTTCTGAGTCGCGCCCCTTGTGAGCTTCAAAGAAATTCTTCGGATCTGGTAGCGGATCGAGATTTTCGCGCGTAGGTTCGCACTTATCCAAACTGCGAGCGCCACCATTAAAGTTTCGCTTTCATCTTCTTGAGCATCTTCGGTGTTTCTTTCTCCACTTAATTCTTTTTGGGTGCTCCATTGATTATGTCACCTATTTGGGGGGGGGTGCCTGGCACGGCACGGGGATGTGCCAAGCGCCTACCCGAAAGCTGACACAGAAGACAACTACGACATAATTTTGGAGATACCCTAAGGGATGAAAATCAGTCAAGAAAGTTTAGGGAAGATTGGTGCGGATACCGAAGGAAATTTGCATTGCGGCTCTTGAAAATCATATACGGGTTAAAGCAAGCAGGCAGACTCTGGTATGATATGCTGCAAAAAAAACTGGTGGAAATGGATTTTGTGCAATGCCTTACAGACACCTGCATTTTTGTAAAGGTCCAAGAAAGCGGAACCATAATTGTGGGGGTCTATGTAGACAACCTCCTGGATACCGGTTCCAACATATCACTTGAGGATGATTTTTGTTTAAGGTTGAAGTTCTTGAGCTAAAGGACTTAGGAAATGTGGAGAAAGTTTTAGGCATGAGGATCGAAGTAGGCCTCGTAGATGAATATACCATCGATCAAAAACTTACGACCGCTGAAATATTGGAACGACTTAGCTTAAAGGAAGCCAACACTGTCAAGACTCCAGTGATTAATGCACCCGAAGACGATGGAGCGAATGAATTACTTTCAACAAAAATGAATGGGAAATTCCCGACTTTAAAGAATTTTCAATTGTTAGTGGGGAGTCTGTTTTGGATTTCGCGCTGGTCGCGACCAGACATCTCGTTCGCAGCCACCGGGCCACTCGCCACACGCATGCCCCGACTTTACGAGATTATAAAGTGACAAAGCGTGTAGCGAGGAACATGAAGGGGACACAAAGTTTGAAATTGCACATGACGATGGATGATGGAAATAAGTTACCTTTGCGTATTGTCAGTTACACTGACGCAGATTTCGCAGCGGACAAAGAACACCGGAAATCCGTCAGTGCAAGTGTTTTATTTGTAAATGGAATTATTGCGGGGTGGCACTGCAAGAAACAGGGAACTGTGGCTTTGTCGACTGCAAAAGCAGAGTTTGTTGCTGCTGCAGCGGGTGGAAAAGAAGCTCTGGGTTTACGCGAATTGTTTACGGAAATTGGAGTCAAGTTGAAGTTTCCGATAATCTTAAAAATCGACAACCATGCCGCGATAAAGCAGTTACAAAATGAAGCGAGTGCAGCGACAGCAAAGCATGTGGATGTCAAATTGAAATTTTTAGGGGACTTCATGAAAAAGGGTGTGATGGAACCAGAGCATGTGGCTACTGGCGATATGGTTGCAGACCTGCTGACGAAGACATTGGCTGCGCCACGCATTACAGCATTACGAGAAAAACTGGTTTGATTTGATTAATGCATTACGGCTGCGACTACGATGACCTAAAATAAAGTGGGTATCGGTTGCGCAGAATGACTTTGGGTCTACACAAACAGTCCCGGTAATCTCAGAAGGAGTGTTGGAATTTTGACAACGTTTGAGTGAAATGAGAGTTTTGACAAAATTTTGGTATGACGAAATTACCGTGATTTTTGTATATTGTGATTTTCGACACACGCACGCAACTTAGAGAGACTAAGCACACGGCACTAACACGCATACTGCGTAGTTGTTTACGTTATAATTTATAGTTTACTCTAACACTAACCGGTTACGAGTGGATTATAAAGTTACAATGACAGGAATATTTAACAGCAACGTTGCTCTTCACTAACATAGCATCACAGATAGTGTATGCTGACTAATAAGCAGCACCGGGAGCTGGTGGGGTGGGTTGTGCTTCTAACTTGCGCCCACCTGTGCCCACCAACCCAAAATTTACACAGCATCCAAACCTCAACACCCAATACGGTTGGAGTTATAGTGATTGTAAAATATTAAGACTTCGTTTGGACAAACTTCCAATGTTGCGATATTTCCGATATCGCAATATTTCCACAAGAACGCGTTTGGACCCACTGCACATTATTGCAAATTCGAATATCGCGAGATCGGTGATTTCGCGATATTTGTATGGGAGCTGGATATACTGCTTCCACCCGTATATTGCACAGCTTAAAAAGCTGTAAAGATTGACGCCTCACTCTCCATGGACCCAAGTGACCTCCTTTACGGTGCCGCTGTCGCTGCTGTTGCAGAATACGCACATTGTTGTCTTGGTTATGGTAACCGGCATGGTGTTTTTTGCTACATGTAGGTATACGTAGGTAGAGTTTGCCGCTGTCTTGGTTATGGTATACGGCATGGGGGAAGGGGTGCGTTTTTGCTACATATAGGTACATATAGGTGTCGACACGTAGCGTTCGCCGTTGGTTTAGTTATGGTAATGGTGGGCGAGGTGGACCGCACAATCGGCGCTCTTCTCACACTCGTGATGGGTGTGGGGATCCTTATGGTATGACGACTACCAAGTACCGGCTGGAGTGCTATTTTGTGCTAACTGGACTAAATTTTGTGATGATGCTATGTATAGCTGCGTGGATTGTACCAACGAATACGAGATAAGCATGGGAACGTATGGATATTCACATTAAGCACCGAGAGCCGTCCTGAGATGCACGCATTCGTCCACCAGTTCTACCAGCTAGACCGGACGCTTCTCTGAAGATTCGACGGCCGTGACAAAAGATCAGCTGGAATATTATGTTAAGGTCCGTTTGCTATCTTGAAGTGAAGGAAGTATATCACTAACAATAATGTGACGTAACAGCGACATATGGGCATACTCCGCAGGAAGAGTTTTGCGTGTAGTTGTTGCAAGCCCACGGTATAAATTCCCAGTTTAATTGCATTACATTGATTCAGAAATTTGGTATTTTAAGTGCAGTACTAGCTCTATATTTTAACCCAAATGTGTAAGGGGCTGTCCAAACAGCACACTACATTGTCCATATTGCATTTTTTTAATATCGCGATATTGCAAAAAAAGGAATATGTCGATATTCGAATATTGTGTATCCAAACGAAGTCTAATATAAAATGATAATGATTTGTAAACACAATATCACAATAGCAATGTGAAACTTCTACGTTCAACATCAGCGACAGCGCCGAGCTAAAGGTATCACCCAAGTACTACAGCTAGTACTCTCACTTCCGATACCCCATAACAATCGTTTTACAAAAAAATTATTTTTCAAAGTATTTAGAGGATTTATCAGTATGCCTTTTGTAGTACAGTACATGTACATTCAAGCAACAAGCTCGGACGCTCGAGTCCCCTCGTGGGCAGATGCTAGGTCTTGATCCCATTTATCGCAATGGACGTGTGCTTGCTCAAGGTATCCTTTGTGATGGAGTGTGTGATATGAAGAAAAGATTCGGACTGGAGACACGGCGGTGGCCGCGAACAACAAATCGATTGTGAAGTTTCATCAGGATGCGTCTTTTGCCGGGTTTGAGAAGGCAATGCATTGGGACGAGCGTGTGGGTATGCCAGAAGGTGAAGAAGGAGAAAAAGAAGGAGAAGAAGCAGCGCGATCCAAGCCGACATTTACGTTATCTTTCTTGTACCAAACGGTGACGACAGAGCGGATGGCAGCGTAGCTTGAGACCTCCCTGTGCGCAACGAATGGATGAAGACCAGGAGGCTAAAAAATATGATTTCGAGTAGACTATTTACTGGATACATGTACATGAGCTGTATACAGTGAACATGTCGTTGATACATTAGTACTTCAGAATCAGAAGTACCTGTTCAAATAGAATATTACGTTTGTATAAATGCGAAAGAGGTAATAGATTTTCCACGGTGCCGGAATAGGTTGGTAAATACCCATTCTGGTAAATACCCGATTAAAAATGCAACAAATGGTATTTACCCAGGGAGAAATATTGGCTTCGTTTATGTTTTTACTTAAAGAAAACGACTCTAGTCTTCCCCTAACCTAAGCAATGGTTGGGCGGCCTTCAAGCGATGTTTGGACGCACTCGATACGATCGATACAAAAATCATTTGGTCGGATGTGACACGGAACAAATGTAAAATTGAGTGAAGATAGCGACAACTATAAGTGCGTAGGCAATGGCCTTGTACGCGCTACTTCCAGTCGAGTACATGTCGAGCTTGGACAATACGCTGCAACAATCTATACCTGTCCATAGCTCGTCCCCAGCACTTTTGTTCTTAACTTGTGTTAAGTGCAAGAAATTCGCCAACAGATGGAGCAAGAAATTGACGCCACAATATGCCAACGTTTAGTGTATGGAAAGCAGCATCTAACACTTCAAGCCACCGCTTGGCAATAGCTTGTTGATCTCCACAAGTCAAGTGAGAGTCTTCTAATTCGTGGAGAGCTTGATACCCAATTCGTTGTTCCCCCTTTTGTCCTGATACCTTCATTCATCGAGTGCATAAATCAACGATCTGATGTCGCAGCTTCTCTCGCTTCGTATCACCAGCGTCCTAGGTGTGTGGATCAAGTTGACGATATTGTTTCACACAAGCCATGTACTACCGCTAGTGCTTGATGCAAGTTTCTTTTCGATTTCCAATAGTTCCGTCAGCCTAGTCTCCTCAGCGTCCCCTGCAGTGGTATGCGTGTGAACATTCTGCTCTCTTTCGTTCTTGGCAGCATGAAAAGTGGCCGTAGCATCTTTGAGTGACTGTTTTTTATCCGCTATAAGTCTCGATTTTGACTTTTGACCCTGCTCTTGGACTTTCAAGACACAAGCACGTAGCTCGTCTTCTGCTGCTTTTTCGATTGCATCATAGTGGCTCACAATTTGTCGCTAAGGGTGAATCAAGAGTGCAAAACTTCGCTCGGAGCTTCGACTTCCATCAATGCTGGCTTCACAACGAATATCGAGTGGCTTTATCTACGATACTCTTCCAGTAACTTCGTCGAATTAGGCGGCTATTAAATAATGGACTCAAAATGATATACATGTAATGAAAACGACCTTCACTCTTGTCTCCCAATGGTAAAAACCCTGCGTAAAAATGTTTCTAACGTGCTGATGGATAAATTCCAACAACACTAGTCGGAAGTGAAAGTAGTAGTAGTAGTAGTATATCTTTAACTATCGGCTATTATAAATTGATTGGCTCTCAACGCTAATTCTGGAACAGAAGAAACTGGAGAGAGATCTTGTTGTGGGAACTGGGTCTGCGTCAACAATGTGGATGGTGCTACTGATATGTTGAAAAAGCACTGCATGCACAATTGGAGATGCACCCCGTCCTCTCGAAGATGTGGCTTCTTAAGATCAAATGCGGCCACTTGACTTAATTGTGTCCGGCATTGGTTCCAGACAAACTCAGTATGTTCTCGGAGCGTTCTCCGTTTTCCTTCAAATATGGCTTGGTTGCGCAGTTTCCACAACCACACTTGCGCAATTTCTCACATTGCCCACCATAATCTTGCCATCTGATCATGAAAGGCATCCATTGTCAATCCGTACTTGAGTGGCATATCTCGTATTAAGACGGTTGAGATTTCCGGCGCCTGCCGTGTTGCAATACTCTTTTTGTATTGTAAAATTTCCTCGGGCGAGAGAGTATGTCCATACCATTGCTGTAAGAATTTTTTCCAGAAACTCCGAGCGCTAACTCAGTTCCAGAGGATGTGGACACAATTCGTTACACTCTGGAACTATGACACATCCATGATCACCCTGTTCTTTGCAATAGTAGGTATTCAGTTGCATGGTGGTTACCCTATAGGTTACCCAAAGCTGGTAACCCCCCCCCCGTTAATATGTGTCCATATGTCTCGCAATGTCTGATCCGGAACCAAGCACCACCACGAGTCTTGTGCTCTCCAAAGGGACCACTTCTGCGTGGTTGTTGGTAACGTGACTGCCATCTCTTTGAAGTAAACTTGTGTGAAATGCCTCCTCAAACTGATCCGTATCCGCCAAATTGATCTAAGACTTTCGGATAATGGCCAAGGGTACATATTTAACAGCGTGTGCGGTTTACACACGACCGCCTTGGCTTTGGACGCGGTCCAATTTGATATCGCCGTATGCATCAGCGGTATCACTTTCCAATAGATTCCGGATGGCTGTTGTTCCAGTCTAATGTTGGAGGCAGTTGAAGCCTCTTTTCCTTCTAATACTTTTTGACGGTTGACCCGCCAGGTGAAGCCTTGTAGTATTTCTGGCGCCCGAAATAATTGAATAGGTGGGAGACACCCAATGTAACTTCCCACCTCAACTCTTGGCGATACCAGGATAATCGTACACATCCACCTGCAAAGCTTTGCATGCGTATTTGATTTTGACTGCGACGATACAACCTACCACGATAACTTATCACGAGAAATACGTTGGATACCTAAAGCAGAAACGATCGCTTTCGGAATTCTATCATATTTTCTCGCGCCAAGACTTGTCGTTCGCTCCTCCCTCAGCCACGGATTACCCGCCCAGTTGAAAGTTCCCCAGAACGCTTCCAACTGTGGTGACAACAATCCGTGGTGAGGGATTGAATCAATGTCAAATTCCACAGTTAGGATGTGATCCGGTAACAATCCACTGGAAGCTTTGGTCAAGTTCAAGTTTTGGAGTATATCTGGCAAATATCTCGTCACATAATCGTTCAATTTCCGACTTTCTTCTCTGGTGGGACCTAACTAATGTCCCATGTCCTCTGGTAACGAACTCGGATTCCTTTGTAACGCTGTGAGTTAAAGTGTTACTATCTTACCATGCAGTCTTGGTGAGATGTAAGTGAGATCGTCACCTAACCCAAAACCCCTCCCATGATAACCAAGTCAGTTTGAAGATATTTTCCGCCGTTATTAGCCATTTTGTGGCCTCCTTTGAACGTTGCACCCTAATAGCAACCGGGAGTGCAATAAGTCCTACACCTCATGCTTGCTTTTTTTTTGGAGCGTATATAAGACTCGGGGAAATCTTATGCCGAACCAAAATTTCTTCCTTTGTAGTGGTCTTCCATATGAAACTTTCCTGTAAATGAAATAATCGCTTCAATATTTCTACCGGTGGATCAAAAACTTTGGCCGTGAACATAATAGACGGTATGACTACCGCATTAAACAATGTCACTCTGTCCACCGTCGACCGGAACTATTCCTTGTAACTCCCGCGATTGCATAATAGCTAACGCCAGCGGCTCTATGGCAATGATGAACATTAAGGGCGCCAATGGATACCCTTGCCTAATACCTGATTTGACTGAAAAAGGCGCAGATAGTTCATTATTGACAAGGAATTGTGCCTTTGTCCCTACATGGAACTCTTTCATCAGGTTGATAAACTGTTGGGAGAATCCAAATAAAGTCAGTGTCGCGAAATAAAATTCCATGTCTAGCGAATCATACGCTTTCGCGAAAACCAAGAACATTATTGCTGCTCCGTCATCATGTGACCCAGGGTATGTTCTAGAGTGATTCTTGTCATCATGATTGCTAATGCATTATCCATACGACGTCCATTTACGAAACCTTGCTGTGTTTCTCCAATGAGATGATCCAGGAATGTTTGTAAACGCGTAGCAAGAATCCTGGCTAGTATTTTATAGCTTGACTGTAACAATGATATTGAACGGTAGTCTAATGCATTGGCAGAGTCTCCCTTCTTCCGTAATGGGATTATAGTTGCGTGAAGAAATGATTCCGGAGGCGTCTCCCCATTCAATATCCCATTAGAAACTTGCAGCAGTGGTTCGGTAACGTCATCCACGAAGTCTTTGGAGAAATCGTTACTGATCCCATCAGGACCGGACGCCTTCCGTCTGTCAAGCCTTTTGATGGCCCAACGTACCTCGTCATCCGTTATTGTTTGTAATATATACCGATTCTGAACAGGGGTAACAGTGTAGGAGGGATGGTCATAAAGGAAGTCAACTCCTTTATGGTATTATGTGGGTCGACTTCACCATGTTTCACGCCCAAAATATTCCCCCATCTCAAGGAAAAACGGTCCGCAAAAAAAACTGAATCAAGAAATGGAGTTCCGGTACTGAAAACAATATCTGAGACATGTTGGTCCCTCTCACGTATCGCAGGTTTATAGAATAACCATCGAATGTCATGGAAGGAACGACGCAGCCGGTTGCCCCGTCTCACTGATGCATTGAGTTGTATATCTAGCCGAGTGGCCGTAATGATTTGTTTACGTGATCGCGCATTGTCGTACAGTAGGGAGCTGATACGCTGTACCGCACGACGTCGCCGTCTGGCCACTCTTCTGCAGGAATGAAATATTGCATCCTGACAGTTCCAACTCCATTGGTCCCACGTAATCGTACGAACCGTTATTGATTCCAGATGTGATAGAATCCGTGAACGGAAATATTGGATCACTTCAGGTTGATTGTTTCCATGGAAGGGTATCTAGGGGTCCGATGCTGTCGGCGTTTCGGTGTTATGGATGGTGTCGCCATGGATAAGGTTAACCTAATTTGTTCATGATCTGAATAGATTGGCGTGTTTCCCACCTTGAAGGTAAGGAACCGTGGGACTAAAATGTCGGATAGGGAAAACCTGTCAATCCTACTGGCTTGTTCTCCCCTGCAGTAGGTATAGTAGCCGAGTGGTAGTACTAACTTTTCATAGATACCGATTCGAGTAACATTTGCGCATCCCGTAGACTGTGAGTTTGCAATAATGTTGACATGACTTCACTCTCCGTTTTATCCTGACGATCGCCCCCTAATCTGTCGAGTATTGCCGATTCGACACAGTTGAAGTCACCTGCTAAAATAACAGGTGATTTGACTGTGAGTAACAGGTGTGATATGCCCGCATGAAAATGTTCTTGTGATACGTAATCTCCCGATGGTGCATAAATATTGCACAGTAGGATATCTGACCACATGACAGCGATGAAACGATTAGTCCAGTCTCTTGTTCGCCACATCGTTACTTGGTCAGCCACAGCTGGATTAAACAAAATTGCGACCCCCTGTTTTTTTTCTGAGATACTCCACACTGATAAAGTGGACTTATTTTGGTATTGTCCCCATAAGTGCCCCCACGTTTCCTCGGGTTCTTGTACTTCATTCTTGGAAGTTATATGCGTTTCTTGTAAAAGGATAATTGCGGCTGAGAGTCGGGGTGGAAGCTTCTCCACGCTGTCAACCAGTCCACCAGATCTTCTTTCTTAAATCCAAGCACATTCTGACTTCTATTTTTAAAAAATAATCGTCTTTGCACCCGCTCCGGTTTCTGTAGTATGATGACCTGGCTGATACTCATTCTCCCTTATCAATTGCATGAGTGAATAAGAATCATGCCCATCTGAAGTGAATAGTGATGGTCGTTATACCGTCTTTGTAATGGCTCATCGTCCAGTGGAGTGCCCTTAATGACGAACGGCCCGTACTTGGGTCGATAGTTTGCCCCTCGTGGCCTCCGTCGCACCAGATACTGAAACATACGTGGTTCGAATAAAGTGTACCATTTCATCCCAAGCGTCTGGTTGTCCTTATATGATCGCCTGTACTTGTTTTGCATACTCCGGGACCACATTTCTTGTTTTATAGTGCCGTTGGAGCATAATTAAGATAGAATCTGTAGGCTGATGATCCTCCCTTAAAATTGCTGCTAGCTTTTCAGCATGTAAAAATGCACAAAGAAAGCATCTTGCTAGTGTTAATGAATGTGTTCGTGCGCATAGCCGAATTAAGGGACTATTACCATATTTTGCCTGTTTCATTATAATCCAATGTTGGGAACTATCCATCACCACCTGCCGATGGGATGGATGCGAGAGATTTTCCCAACTAACCTTCCAGTATTTAAACCAATCCTCCGAGATTCCAGTCACTTTTCCTCGTTTTCCTTGACTAATCATGCCTAACCAGCATTGTTCTCTCCAATTTGTCAATATATGTAGCAGTTGGAGGTCGATAGTGTCTAATAAGTGAAATGCCCCCGGACACACCTTCAATAAATACAAAAATCTATTACTGTGGTGAAGCGACTTATAAAATAATGTAAGGTACTTTCCAAAGGGCGCATCCTGATTGGTGGAAATAAGGGCCAAGGGTGTAGGCGCCGGATAGTCGCCACCGAGGAATTCTACAAGCGGCCAGGTGGCGCCAAACTGGAAATCAAGTCGGCGGGCCTGACCAGGGGCGAGGATAGTCGGATAAGCGGGCTGAGCAGACGGAAGGACTATGGAGGTTGGACGGCCGAGGCGCGGATGGCGGACGGCCAAGATGGCGGACTGTTCGTGAGGATGGAATGAAGGGAGCCTGAGAGAAGAGTATTGTTCTGGTGGAAGGAGTATGCACCGGGATCGTAGGAGAGACTGTCAAGGGACTGCTAGCGTCAGCGGCCGAGGGGCGCGGATGGGTGGCTATCCGGCCGAGCCGGCCGGGTACAATGTACCATTCGGACTGGTACCATATGGGTTCAGTGTACCGGCCGGGTTGGTACCATTTGGGGTTGGTGTACCGGCCGTACCGGTACACAGAGTCGGAGTTAGCCGGGTTGCGTTGGGTAAGGTACATGACTGGTCAGACGTGTTATTTGAGGTAGGTTACACAAAGGGAGTATTGGACATAGGATAAATCAGTATACGTTTCGCTTTCTTAGACACAAGTCGCTTTTATTGGTTCACGGCAGAGGGCTAACAAGGTCCCCTCTTGCTGTTATTGGTTTGCCCGGGGAAGGTTAAGTTAACCCACCGGAAGTCCCCTGACCGGGAGTCGCGGCGACTTCGTATACTCACCTCAAGTCGCCCGTGTTTTGAACACGGTATTAAGTATTGGGAAGTGGTGACATTTGGCCTTCTGTGGAAGAGTGTGGAGTTGTATCTGCCTCGTTTACACATTTGGATTCGCCCTTCATTGTTATTGGTTTAGCTGGCCGATCGATTATTCTCGGTCCAGCCGGTACTATACAAACTTCAAGTGTCCTATTGGTTTAGCTGGCCGATCGACTATTCTCGGCCGAGCCGGCACTATACAAAGTTCAAGTATATTACCCAACGAGCTCCCCGGTGACGATTTCCGCCCAGGAGCTACCCCTAGTCCTACACTTCATCTCCCTATTGGACGGATTTACACTTTTCGCCCTAGGGTCCATCAGGAGAGCTAACCACCCAGTACTGACGGGTACACAAGGTGAGTTTTTAACATGCAACATTCGAGCAGTCGCGATCAAGCGGATGGAAGTGACCGATCTAGCCGGCCTGATGCCGGATCGGATCATGACTCGGATGGACGGAGTACCCCTCCGGTAGTCAGTCGTCTGGGACCCCCGTGGGTGTTCGCGTCTCAGGAAGATTTTTTGAGAGCGACTAGACCATAATGGTGCGCGTGCCCGGATCTCTTGGTGACCCTGGATATCACCGCGAGTCCCTAGCGGGCGAAAGTCCTAAACCTGTCAAATTTGTTGACGATGTTGTGTCGGGTGCATTGGTGGAAGTCATATCGCCCCCAATGCTGCTGAAGATGGAAGGATGCGATGGTCGCCTCGGATTGGGGGAGTTCGAGGTTGACATTAAAGAAGAAGTTACTCCCCTAGAGGCTCCGCCGGGGTGGATTACGGTACTACTTACAGTGCCGGCCGCTACACGGATGGAGCCGGATCGGACTATGGTGCAAGTCGCCATAGTCCGAGGAAGGATCATGGTTCCGACCATGATCCTAACGAGCGAATGCATATTTTGGATATAAAAGAAAAGATCAAGGAAGAAAAAGCGGAAGTCGGATACGACCGGAGTGGGAAGCCGGCCGGATCGGGACCAAGTCGCGATCTGGCCCCCTACCCCTAAAGAAACCGGATTGGCAGGAATTGGATTATCCGACCTACAAAGACAAACCGCGATTCGAAGAGGAAGAAGAGAAGCAGGACGGCCTATCGACGGATATAGACTTGGAGCGTGCTTTCCATCTTCACGAGTTGGGGCAGTTCTTGCGGACGGATAAGGTGCTGAAAATAACACGGCCGAAGATCATAGGCGGAATGAAAGGTCCCGTCTCTCCCCCAACTCTCTCAGACGGCCACGTGTCCCTTATTAGAGGACTATTCGACCAACTCAAACAAGCCGGCATTAACACCGGCGTGTTTGATCCGAACGAGTTGTTTGATCTGAAGATGGACAAGTTGAAGGAGGCGTCCAGCGCCCTGCACGACCACTTGGTACCGCTAGTGGGTTGCTCGCCGCCGTCGAAAAAGATGACAGCTGCGACTGGAGTAGCGCCGTCCACGCCGCCGGCGACAAGCAAACCGGCCGGTATACACTCAGGCTCTTCGCAGTACGAGTCTGCCCCTTCGGAGGCGGACTCATCTGATTCATCGGTGGGTATCACCCGCATGACGCTCGGCCCAAGGGGAGCAGCGCGTGTGGCGACAGCCATGAGACTTGGAGGACGTGAGGATCCGGGTACGCCCGAGCGGAAGAACGCCGGCCAGTACAGCGTACAGGCCTGGCGGACAGCGACGGCGGATCCAGACCCGAAGGAGGAAGACGAAGACGCGGATGGACGGGTTAAGAAGGAATGCCAATCTGGCAGCCCGGCTGCCCCTCAAGCCGCCCCTCAAGTCGCCCCTCAAGTTGCCCCTCAAGCCGCCCCTCAAGTCGCTCCTCAGGTGCCGGATCACTTGCAAAACATGTTTTCGGCGATGATGGAGCGATACTTGGAAGAGCAACGTCGGCTGAGCGCCAGCCGCGGCAGTCCGAAATCACCGGACCAGCCTGCTCGTCGTGGAACACAGCCCCCCGAACCAGTCCAGTACTATGCGAGGGAGTCGAGTGATGAAGAAATGGAGTCGGTGCAGTCCAAGCAAAGTGAACCCCATGCCGCCCCACCGAGCCGCCAGAAAGGTCGCCGGGCCGGACGTCGGCCCACGAACAGAAAGCTGTCTCTCAGCGACGTGGATATGGAATCCGTCAGGTCGGCCAAGTACCATTACGATCCGGATGACTTGGATCTGGGGATGGCCCGCCGAGCCCATATGGCCTCGGCCCAAGCGTTTGACGCGGATTCGGGAGCGATCACGAGGGTGCGAATGTCGGCCACGTCCGAGCTGAAAGACTTCCCCGGACGCGACACGGACGAGGACCAGGCCCGAGGATGGTTGAGCAAGACGAAGTCGGCATTTCTCAGAGACCGGACGTCGGACTATGAGAAATGCCTGATCTTCGGGGATTTGATGAAGGGTCCAGCGAAACACTGGATCCAACAGCTCAGCCGGGAAACCCGAAGAAATTGGAGGGGACTGGCCGGTGCGTTCGAGGAACAATACTGCGGAGCTGGAATGTCAGCGGTGCGACAATATTTCCATTCCAAGAAGCGACCGGATGAGACCCCCCTGGAGTATCTCCATCGTTTAAATGTCGCTGGCATGAGAGCGGGTATTCCTGTTAAAGAAGATACCAGCCGGTCGGAATCTGCCCGCGAACACGTGGAACTTTTCATCAGCACGTTGGATGATCGGGAGCTGGCAAACCAGCTGGCGTTACTGCAGGTGAAGAATACGACGGAGCTGGAAGTGACGTTGCGCACGTACCTAAGGGCGAAGAAGCAAGGCCCCAAGGCAGCAGTCGGAACCGGCCGTTTCAAGTCCCGATTTAACGCGGATCAAGGAGGCCGGCCGCCATCTACCAGGACGGCCCGAGCCGTCCGCATGGTCGCCCGAGAGTCAGACGCGACCAGCTCGGAAGAGGAGTATCAGCGATCTGGGGGCGAGTCTGAGGAGGAACAGTATCGGTACCTTTTCTCGGCAGAAGCCAGTCAGCCGTCCAGGCTGCCAGCCGATTCCGGTCAGTCGAAGAGTTTTCCGGCTCGAGCTGACCAGGATTACCCTAAGCGCAAGTGCACTCACTGTGGGTCCATCAAGCATGACGACCGGAGCTGCTGGAAGCGGCTGACGTGCAAGAAGTGCGAGAGGAAGGGACACCCGGCAGAACACTGTCTGTTCACGTGTAAGGCTTGCGGGGAGGTGCATGAGGCGGGACTGTGCCCAATGGAAGAATTCTACAACCTGTTGAAGAAGTGGTACGTCCCGACCAAGCATTCTGGAATGTTGCCGCCCGGAGCGGAAAAGATGTTAAACTAGATCGCTCGCCAGGTTGGAATCTGGTTCGAGCCGAGCGGTCTAGTGTTAGTATCTATGCATATGTCGGTAAAGAGGATAATCAAGAAGCAAAGCAAAGGATAACCGACAATACATGTAAGTTTGACGATTACGTCACCCGGTCCCCGGCCGGTACGGCTGACCCTTTCCTGGTGAGCAGTATACGGACGGATGAGTATTCCCGGTCTGAAGTGCGAATGGAATTGAACTTGTTACCTGGCGAGTCGCGAGGTTATTGGAAGTATCACTCGCCGGATAAATGGTTCAAGCAGGCCAAGGCGGATGGAAAAATCAATAACCAGAAAGCTACCATGTTGTTCGATTCTGGCGCAGAAGTGTCTATCGTAGACACCACCTTTGCTCGTAAGGTGGGGTGTGAGATAGACGAGACGAAGCGGCAGGAATGTATAGGCATCGGAGAGAGTTCGTACATGACCCAAGGAAGGACAAGAGTCAAGATTACGTTAGCTGGGTCGTTGGTATATTACTTTACCGCCTGGGTAGGCAAGTTGGCCGGGAAGGATGCAATTTTGGGCATGGATTTTATGGTCCCGGCCGGTATACGGCTGGACTTATCACATGGAACATTGACGTTGCCGGATGAGGTACAGATCCAGCTGGCCGGCCGGCGGCCCTTATATGGCGCCTACGTTCAGTTCCTCAAGCTAGGTCAGTTTGTAACGGTGCCAGTGGGAAAGGCGGTGGAAGTAATGTTACGGCCGCACGACCGACGGAGTAAGTTATGGCTGACAAGGGGCGAGTGCTGGGTACCATCTGTGGTTAAAGGGAGTGGTCATCTCAACTTCATAAGCGTGACCAACATCTCCGAAAAACCCCTCACCTTGCATGAAGATGTGATTATTGGAATGTGGCTGGCCGAGGATAAAGTGCCCCGCCGGCCGGGCTATGTCACTGTTGGCTCAAGACGCTATATCGAGTATGTCCTCGATGCTGTCGACCACTGTAAATTAAGTAAACGTGGCGCTCAAAATGAGCGCTGAGTGGTTTGTGACCATTACTTTAGGACAGAGAGGAAAAGTATGAATAAAACCTCTCTAGGAGAATAATAGATAATTTAGGAGTTTTACACTGTATCTGTAATACTGGAAAGTTCACCTCTGTTTGAGTCACCTCGGTTAGAGGCTCCTAAACGAAGGCAAAACCTGGCTTTTCAGGCAACCACCGATCTGGTCAGCGAAGAGGAAGAATTAGAAGAGGACCAGA
>MIQA02022863.1:0-34283 GCA_001887855.2 Sclerospora graminicola | reverse complement strand
GATTGGTACATTTGCAGAAAAGATTCATTTGGAAAAACTCGACCGTAGGAGATCCAGTGTCACATAAAATTTCACCGGCTTTGCTATTCGCCTCGAGGGGAACGGGAGGACTAGGACTAATTTCTCTTCCTTTGGCTTTGCGAGTTCAAAGACTGAAGATCGCTACAGTCTGGTTAATTGGAGCGCCAGATTTGTACCAGAGCGCATGGATTTTTTGGAGGCTACATCATAACGTCACTAACTCTGAAGTAGGTCTATCACCACACAAAGGGCGGTCTTTTGTTAGTCAAGCTACTTTTGATGGATCACGAAGTGGGGGTACGTTATTACAGGAGCTGAATAATTGGATGGCACCTAATGCGGAACAAGTTCATCAATTGGGTCTATATACAGCCAGACACATGCCCAGGATTATAGAGACTTTGGAAGTCAATAAAGGTCAACTCAATACAGGGCTGCAAGCGTCTGAGTATGTGCAAGTTAAGGTGGATCTCACTACAATCCCATATCACGATCTTCTTCCTTCCCCTTATAGGGCTTTCTGGGGCAATTTTGAATGGGCCAAGAATCCGTGGATCATGGATGTTCATGGGGGAACCTTATCCTCTGCAAAATATGACCGCTTACCTATATCTACAATTCTCTCTCTCAAGATACTACGGACGGCATCTGACATTTATGTGTGGCAGGTTCCAAGCACCCAGGCAGTATCGCACTCCAGAGCGAAGTTAGCGAGATGGTTGGCGGCGATAGTTCTCGCCTCCCCGAGAGTCGAGATAGGCCAAATAGTGGGGACTCCACCTGCCATTAGGTTATTCAAATGCCCAGAAGTGCTAGAGGAATATGTTTGGCGTCTTCATGGACCGAAGCATCTTATTGGAACTCACCATGAAAAGAAAAAAGAAGTACACCTATCGCAATCGGAAGGGGGTATATATTGGACGCTGACATCTCCAATACCCATAGTGTCAACTTCAGGGGTTGCTTCGCTCCTGACTACTGTGGTGTGTTACCCGCATCCATTGCTTCATAAAATAGGTTGGCCGCTATTAGAAACTACGGCATTTTGGAAGATTCCGCAAGCTATTCGCAAACATTTCAAGAAATGTTACCATATGAATATTGCGGCCCGACTGTCCGGAGTACTACACAAGTGGAAGACAAGTCGTCATACGGATGATTGGTGGTACTTCTTACAGGATCAGACACCAAAGCAGGTTTGGAAGCATTATAATGTATTGACTAACTATCAGTTATATGTCCAGTATCGGCTAGCGACCAGACAACTTAATACTTTCTACAGTAGAGACCAAACAGAGACTTTATGCCCGTTGAACTCAAGCTGTTATATGCGGAGAACGAGTATGCATCACATCTTCTGGGAGTGTCTCACTGCAAAGCAAGTATGGTTGAAATGGCTGGGTCACTGGGTCGGAGAGGAACTTTCTGAAGCAGCTTTAAACACGTATAAATCGGATATTGTCACCCGCTCGGCACCGATGCCGGGAGACAGGATCAAATCGGCGATGATGAATCGTTATGGGACCTCCATATCAGCGTTCTTGGACCAGTTTCAAAGGCTATGGTGGGGTTTCTGCAGTATTGCGACGACTTGGTTGTGGCAAATTCGGAACAAGATGATTTTCGAACAGTGGCAGCGGACACCGGCGGAAATCCTAAGTTTTCTATGGGTCCAAACACGGGCCCAACTAGAAATGGCGACGACGCATGAACGTAGAAGCGTTGTGTCAAGAGAAGAAGGGATGAGACTGCAGATATGCATCCAGTGCGTGTTCGACACCTTACCAGCACCGCTCCAGTCAGCGAGTCGATGTTCGATGTCTGCAACCAGTCGCCCCCCCTACGAACCTGAGCCGGTTCTAGTCTCCAGGATAAGATCTTACATTGTAGCCAATAGTTAAACCCAACTAATTGACTATTATTATTTTATTATTATTATTAGTTTGAGGTGAAAAAAGTGCGAGGGTTGCTGAGGTAAAAAAAGGTGCACATATTAAACCGACTTCTGTAGTAAACGACATTCCAAGTAGAAATCTTCTGTCTTTGCTCTCCGCACAGTGTCGTTGTCCTTCTTTGCTTCAGTAAAAATCACGAGCTGTGCATCACTTTTTTTTCGTGTTAAAGACTGTAGTGACAAGCCCCTAACTTTGGGTTGTGTGGGGGCTGCGGGTTGGGACGGGTTTTGTGGTGCGGATTGGGTATGGGTTGGAGCCCGGAAGTGGTTAATACCGATATTGCAACTGGTAGTACCACCGGTATTAAACACTACCGATACCGGGAACTTGGGCAATGTATGAAGAGTACCGTACCGATACCGCCCTGAGTAATGTTGGTACCGGTATCTACTGGTACATGTATCTCTTCGATACATGTAGTAGTAATTAGACTATCAGATCAAAGAACTGCCACATTGATATATACCAGGTTATACGTCATTTACAGTAACGTTATTATTAATCATTTGGTGCATGAATCCTATACGATTAAGTCATAGGGCGCCTTTATAATCACCCCCAAAACCATAGACTCACCCCCAATATACAGTAAAATCCATGATAGGTTCGAATATGGTAAACTGTGCCAGTCAAAGCACTACCGGTTCCCAAAACTGGAATGTACGAGTATTATGCAACACTCGTCAAAAGTCGCTACTGTCAGGTGTAAAAAGTGTAAAATTTTTTGTATTACATACCCTTTCAAATAGATATTATAAAAACTGCAAAACTAAATTACCTTCGAGTTCGAATTTTCGCGCCTTAAAGCATTTCTGTCTTTCCACACATTAGCCATGGTCGCCTCCCGCCCCCATGCTACCAACGAACAACGCCTGAAGATCCTCAACAACATGACCGGCCCCACGGTGAGCGGTACGTTTTGGTGAGTTGTCATACATTTAGCGGAAACTGAAAATTCGTCGCGGATTTCGTGTTAGAACTTGCTTCCAAAGGGTAGAATATGACCAATATAGAGAAACATTACAACTAAGCTACACTTGTATTGGTATAACGTTACAGTAACATGGTGGATTATGTATTTTGGTCTGTGACTAGAAATATTGGTTAAAGTCCAACAGACCATATTAAAGACGTCTTTCGACAATCGTTTCCAATCAAAACAACTTTCTTTCTTGAAATCTTCGACCGCAGTTTGCCTATGTAATTGTCACTTCTCTTTGAAAACTTGAACGACAAAGCCACGGACCGGGGCATGTAAAAAAACGACAGTTTGAAGTGCGATTCTTGATCGTTTTCCAGCCATAAACACAAGCTAGTCATTCAGAAAGAAATTGTAATGTGAACTCATACTGTTTTGACCATTAGAAATAAATTGCACTTACCGGTGTCGATATTACTAAAGCCCGTGGATCAGAGACACACACCAACTCTTTAGCATAATCCTTCACGCGCCATCTCCGACATTCTTTCTGACAAGCGCTCCTTGATGATCTTGCGGCATGATGTACGCTACATAATATAAGACATCAACGCTAGCGTAAATACTCGTAGAGAGCAAGCAAGAAGAAACTAGCGCATACCAGACGGCCTTCCTTGCTAAACAGCTCCAAGAAGCTGTGCTGCATGTCGTCAGCTTTGCTGATCCACTTGTGCACGAACCCGTCTACGTCGTTCCGGACCTTGTCTACTGCCATATCAAACTTTATAGTCTTCTCTTCAATGAACAGGACGTTCATGTCTTTCCCAGTGTATCCGCGCTGCAGGTTGCGACGAATAAACGTGTCCTACTCCGCGATGTTACGAATGATAAGGTCCGACGTTGAAATACCATCCGTGCGCCGGGTCTACAAAAACTTGCACATCGCCTTATTACGAGCATATATTCGCCCTCAGATGGCCTCACCCGATGTGTCTGAGTACGGCAGTGATCGTGAACACACGTAACAATCTTGTTGTTTTCCAAATTATTCGTCCTGAGGGACCCAACGGGCGCAATTCTTCAACCACTTCATCCCCCATTGGCAATGGACGCAGCACTCGTAAACGCCCTTGGGTCCGTCATGACAGTGGACCTTTAATGCTTGTCGTAACTTCATCCTGCAGCATCACGAATTGTTGGGATATGCCTGTTTTACATTTTGAAGAGCCTTAAGTGGTCCAAAATGAAAGATGATCAAAAATGCCCATCAGCATTTTATCGCAAGGGCGTCCGGTCAATGTGTCGGGCTTCTCCTCTTTAACTTCTAGCGGTAGGCTCTGGCAGTGGCTCGTCCATCACCCTCATTGGCTGCTGAACGCTATTTTCGTTGGAATCCTTTGTATTTGGCAGCTACAACCTTCGTCTCATCTTTAGCAGCTGACGCGTGGTGGTTCAGTCTCCGCATTCGAATTGCCACATTGTTCATACCTGATCGACTCGTGGCTCGTCGCTATAAGACAAAAGCACCAACGTATCATCAAATACCACATCACTTAGACATTCCAGAGGCAATCATGATTTGACGCATGTCTATGCTGCAGAAGGGAGAGACGTGCCTTTCTCGCCATCGTTTTGCTGCTGTTTCTGTTAGTAGAATACTGGAGGTATAAAACCTCTATGTGGATAATACACTTAACCAATTTACAGTACTTTTTATTTTATTTTGTGACAGTGTGTCACTATCACGAGTTTTTACCACTTGTTGCAATTTTCTTGTTGGTTGCAAAAAACTCGTACATTCCAGTAATTCACAGGTAAGCACATCCGATTAACGATTATTTCTCTTTTCATATCGAATTGACTTGACCTTGTATAGCGCACACAATTTTACTCTGGCTACTACTACTGTGCCAACACGTTCAATACAACTCCATACACTATAAAGTTATAAGATGTTAGGTACAATTTGTAACGAGAAATTCTTTCTCGAATTTTGTAATAAATATCATAAAGACGCCACCAAAGCTACATCTACTGCAAAAATTTCTACTACTTCGACCCGAATGTCTTGACAGCTTACTTAACCAGATCACTGGAGTCGTCGGTTGCTTGACCTTTTTACCGAAGAGACCGAGTGACCCATTTATTTCCTTTGGAGCCGACTATTTCGTGCATTTTGAGCCACTTGTTTCTCCGTTGTGCCACCACCGGTTCACGCTGTTGGATTGCAGAGATATTCAAGCGTTTTTACAACGGAAAAATATGACGTAGCAGTTGAATTGACGTCATTTATTTCTTTCCGTCTTTTATTGCTTTCGTATCCCAAAGGCCCACTCTCAACGATTTGAGCTTTTTCGGGTCTGTCGAACAACGTCAAAACTGTCGCAAAAATTCGAGCGTCGAAGTTTTAGGGTTTTCGTCAATTCCATTTCTCTAAGATGATTCAATACCCCACGCGTCATAATTACATCGATATAGTACTCAGCCATCACTGTCTTTAAATTTAACTTCGTTTTCTGTGGTTCGTTATAAATGTTGAGGTGGTTAGGCATCGGATACAGCGGATATATATGTAGTAAGAGCAACAGCAGGAGCATCGAGGCATCAACTTTTATCCTGTGCTTTGTCGACACAGTGTACCATTTTCGAACTTATCATGATTTTTACTGTATATTGGGGGTGAGTCTATGGTTTTGGGGATGATTATAAAGGCGCCCTAAGTCATTTATATACCAAATCTGCAAAGTCGTAAAATACCGAGTCAATTTCGATATGACTCAGTCGTTTCGAAAGCAAACATATCATCGTGTACACTATATATTTAGGGAATGCCTAAAGCGACGCCCCCTTAAAATGCGATTTTGATAGGTCACAAAATTTTAACTTATCTGAGTCGTTGGGGTACCGTAATATAATTTACTTAAGTTAAGCCTTCAAAGCGATTAAGGCACTTGAAATATTTCCCTGTACTGGTAGCAAAGGTGCAAAAATGATTGGAACAAAGGAAGAGTGGACCTCACCAAAAATTCGATAAAGAAAAATTAGTGTGGCTCATGGTATTACTAATTGCGCAGCCACACTATTTTACCACTCACACTAATGCTTTCTAGATTCGAATGATTTAGATCTCTCACATACTATCTATCCTGGAATTACGGAACACTTAGTATTGATCAGACCATCAGCTCTTATGAATATTTGTACGACAGCTTCTATCACCACCGGTAAGTGTAGAAATTTAAAAATGCCACGTTGCTCCTACCGATGTGAAAGCCTGAAGGCCAACACCGAGGACACACATTTTTGGCTGATTTACATGATTTTTTTCAACCGGCTCTATACAAGGAACTTACCTCGTCAGAGCGACCCGCAGCTCTTACTGCACCTGCGCTGTGGAACTGCCTAACAACAAGGAGGAGCAACTCTTCCGACTCAGGTTTGCCAAATGTTGACATAAAAAGTCTACAAAAACCTGACCACTTATTTTTTTGGTTTCCAGCTGCATGCTTAAGCTTGTCCATAGTGTGCTTGTCGCCATTCGATAGTACATTTACTCGTTCTAAAATTTGACGATTAGCTTTTTTTCGCGAAATTCGTCCAGAAACGGCAAATTCGCTTGCACAAATATTTGAGTATTTTAGGATGTTAGAATGCGTCTGCCGTTTGTGCTCTGTTGACACGCATACGTCATTCAAAACAAAGAAATATCAGCTACGTCACCAATAAGTCACAGCGCGGTCCCAGGCAACGCACCATATTTCTTGCACCGTTGATTAGCCTCTTCTTCTTCTCAGGCGTTATCAGGTCATTTCAAAAATGGAAACATAAGTTGATTTTGACGAATCAAAATCGCATTTTGAGGGGGCGTCGCTTTAGGCATTCCCTATATTTAAACTAATTTAGTAATGTTAAATCAGCATTTCGTCGTCAAAGTCACTACTTTGCTCCTATAATATACCGAACTCGATTTGCCATCTTAACGTTCGTCCTCTTTCGCATTGTTATCGTTCAGCTTCTCAAACCAGCCATGGGATGAGCAATTTTTTTTATTACTTTTTACTTCATCCCACTGCAATAAACGCTTCAACGTGTTTAACACCACATAAAAAAGTCAAATGCATTCAAGTTATTTGTAAGTGTAACCTAAAGTTATGCAGTTTATTCATCACTAGTATTACTTGCACAGTTGCAGTATAGCGAGTTTCAGTTTGGTAACAATAGTCATTATGCGTAACCAATCAAGTTGGGTCACTGCACGTCTCGACACGAGGACTTTTAAAAAATATAACACCACGAGCGGTCTTGCGAATCGAGTTGCTAAGGAGCGACCAGAGCGACTATTACGTAATCACAAAGAACGGTATCGATTGGGAAAACCCATGGTTTAACCAAGGTTGGTATTTGCAATGATTTTAATTAAATAAAGCCCTTTCTCTCCGTGGCTTTTTATTTTTGGTTGGTGTTTTTGTCAATGATACTACTTTTCCAGATTGTGTCAACAGAGGGTTCCTAAACACAAATGAGATAAAATTATAAGTTACATAACGTCCTTAATTTGTGAGTAGTACCGTAAAATCCATGTCAAAGGCGACACCTATGTTTTCATGGTACTACCAAACCCTGTCAAAATTGCTGTAGTCGCCTATAACAAGCACTCGTAAAAAGTCACAGTGGGCTACCCAAAATTATGTTCAAAATACCAAACTTATGTGTAAAATACTAAACTTTTGTATGCGTGACGAAGGGTTCGGAGTGTGTATCAAGTTATTCGACACGTAGAAGCACTGTCTGACCATAGGCAAGCTAAGGTTACCTCCGCGTGTCTCTATATGAGAGGACGCGCAATGGTCTGGATCAGGATGACTAGAACCTACGTTAGGATTATTCCTAAAATAAGTTAAGGTAATTTAGCTTTTACGATTTGCGTAAAAGCTGATGTGTAAAGTTTTAGCTCTTAATAGTAGGCCCCGTTTATGAGTGGCAGTCGCCTATGACATGCATTTTAGGGTACTTCTGTAAGATGTAAAAGATTAATCATGAGTGAACAGTCACCATTTAGCGACAATGGGCACACTTTGTGTAACGTCCATCCGTGCGCATCAGCTATGTCTGTGCGCTCCATGCTACGGCTAGCTGCAACATGCTCATGTTTCTTAATTCAGGTGCAGGCGCAAAATGCCGAGTATCACCGGTTATTCACGTGAAGACGGAAGTGATGTGTGAGATGACAACCGATTGCCAGTACATGTCGAAGTGGCGTGTACGGCAGCTGCGCTATTCCCATTAACACGAGAAGAGACTTCTGGCTCTATTGGCGCGTTTGTAGCCACTATATTTGCTGCTGGATCCGGTTTGGGTGGTGGTGGCCTTTTGGTCCCTTTATTGATCCTATGATGAGAATGTCATCACACGAGGCAGAACCGCTGTTTAAAGCCACAAAGTTCCATTGCTAATTTATTACTTCGCGTAAGGAAGCGACACCCGCTGATGCGTAGCCGCCCGCTGATCGATTACGAGACGATTTTTCTCTTGGATCCAATGACACTTGCTGGCACCACAATCGGCGTCAGCATGAACGCGGTATTCCCAGAGTGGTTTACCTTATAACAAAAATAATGAATAGAGGCGAGATAATCCGCATTAGTAAGTCGTCAAAGCAGAATGATACCTTAGCGGCTATAGTCATTTACCTTAAATAAAATACTGAATAGCAGGAAGATAATCCACTTTTGCAAGTCGGCGAAGCAGAATGTAGATCTCAGCGGCTATAATCGGGTACCTCTATAACAAAAATAACGAAAAGCAGCAAGATAATCCATCACCAAAGCAGCTCAATAGATGTTAGGGGGCTACCTTACAAGATGTTATTTCATAACCGCGATTGATGGTTATACCACGGAAAACGAATAAAGCAGTTTAACGTCTAATGTGCTGATTCTATGCACATGTGTTCCCTTTCATATGCACGGTCGGATTACGTAATAGTCGCTCTGGTCGCTCCCTCCTGGTCGCTCCTTAGCAACACCAATATATACCAGGTCATACGTCATTTACAGTAACGTTATTATTAATCATTTGGTGCATAAAGCTTATACTATTAAGTCATATATATACCAAATCTGCAAAGTCGTAAATTACCGAGTCAATTTCGAAATGACTCAGTCTTTTCGAAAGTAGACATATCATCCTGTACACTATAGATTAAAACTAATTTAGTAGTGCTAAATCAGCATTTCGTCGTCAAAGTCACTACTTTGATCCTATAATATACCGAACTCGATTTACTATCTTAACGTTCGTCCTCTTCCGCATTGTTATCGTTCAGCTTCCTATACCAGCCATGGGATGAGCATTTTATAACTTTTTACTTCATCCCGCTGCAATAAACCCTTCAACGTGTTAAACACCACATAAAAAAAGTCAAATGCATTCAAGTTATTTGTAAGTGTAACCTAAAGTTATGCAGTTTATTCATCACTAGTATCACTTGCACAGTTGCAGTAAAGCGAGTTTCAGTTTGGGTAACAATAGTCATTATGCGTAATCAATCAAGTTGCTGGTCACTGCACGTCTCGACACACCAGGAGCGATCTTGTGAATCAAGCTAAGTTATCAATTACTGATACTTAAAAATAAGGGCTAGCTAATTTTCCTTCTGCTACTATTACTTTTTCAAAAACTCTCTATATTCTATTCTAAGGTCAGTAATATGGCCAGTGATTGTCATTACGGAAGAGGGGTTGAACTCGAATCTAATTGGATATATGATTAGTTATTTGATGTGAGATTATGAAAAATTCGAGAAGGACACATTCGTATCGATGCAATTTGATTGCATTTCCAAGGCTAATACAAGTTCACCGTGCTATCTCATAATCATCATATATTCAATTTTGTTAAAAGTCGCGAGAGCTGTCCCAAATTCGTTGGTCCCGAGCTCACTCAGTGCTTCGCTGATTACAACGCCGACTTCATTTGCTGCCTTGAACTTACAATTTTGATTCCATGGATTTTTGTCCCGAAGGGGAATCACGTCTTCATTGAATGCTTCTGCAGGGCATACTCGATTGTCGGCTCGCTCCGCACCAACGAAACTATCCACCGTGAATGTAAAAGATGATTTGGAATCGCTTGCTCGAAATCCAAAGCCTTGCGAATGTAAAATACATGTCGCCATGGCAAAAGTCGTGCTAACATAAACAGGCATGAGCATTCCCATTTTGCTTTCTCCCCGTTATATTCCACGTTGGGTTCATCACGTGCCTCGTCGTCTGGGACCGTGCTCTTAATGAAAAGACGTTTATGATTCCTTCGTAAAATTCATATTTGACCGCAGTCGAAATTGCAAACGCGTATTCCTGGTAAATCAATTCACATGCGTGCTCGTTTACTATGTTAGCAACTTGTGTCATTTCAGCGTCATATGTTGAGTTCCGAAGAACGGAAAGTTTGTTTATGCGCTGCAAAAAGTCCTTCTCCACGACACTTTGGTAATACATAATCGATCCGATGGAGTCGCCGACGCTGGTAAATGAATCGACAACGTCCTTCAGTTGTCTCCATGATGATTCTAGCCGGTTGTTGGTGTTGTTGCCAAGTGTAACAGCGTTCTGGCGAGTGTAAGCGCACCACATGTCCTTGCCGTTGTCCCAGATTTTTGTGAAGTACGCGTCGAATTTATTCTGGAGTGTGTTAATCGAGTCGGTAGCACTACCGTCTGACGAATGACAGATCTCATAATTACAATCGGTGGTGTTACCGACCGAAGCGGTGCTGTCTGTTTTCAGGCAAAGTAGATGCTTCATGTACGTCCGGTGCTTTGCGTACTCTTGTTCAGTCTTCGCATACACGAGCAACTCCATTAATTCCTTGAGTCTCTCTTTTTTTCATGCCGTAAAGCCATATCAATCAGACGTAATTTCTTCTCGAAACCACTTTATGACGTGGTACTGGCACAGTAGTATCCGCACAGAGGAAAGAGCAGCAGACAAAACAGACATTTCGGTAAAATCTTTATCAATAATTACACACTGCACTTTGTGCCATTTCTCGTTGTGGATTTTGAACGTCTCGATAGCAGTCGAAAGTATTTCCGCGCGATCATTCTGGATTAGGGCGTGCTGCACATACCGACCTTTACCAAAAACGGCGTGTGCCATGAAGCTGAATACATTATATTTCGAGGAGTTGGCTCCATGCGTCGCGTTGATCAGAAGGACCTCTGGAACACGAGAGAAAATGTCAATGTTTCGTCTGGAGCGTAATACAGGTGGCAACATTCTAAAAAGGACAACAATGATTTTCGATACATATATTACATATAATTCATTTAATACGTTATATTTCAATTGTTACCTTAGCTTATATCCGTTGTGTGAAGATGCGTCCTATGTTCCCTGGCTCTTCCTCACAAAACTGTCTGATCTATCCTCGCAATCTGTCCGCTGACGACCTCACTCCTCGCTCAAGCATCTTCAGTTTCCTTAGTAAATTCGTCATGTCGCGGCGCTGAAATGGTAAAACAAACAGGAAATACATTTGAAACACATCAATAAACTCAATAACAATCCAAATAAAGACAATATGACTTTGTTCGAACCTGAAATGGTAAAACAAAAAGTAAACATATTAGAATCAGCATCAATAAACTTAAAACAATCCAAGTAAAGACAATAGGACATTGTTCGCACCTGAAATAGTAAACCAAACAGTAAACATATTATAAACAACATTAATAAACTCAATAACAATAAAAATAAAGACAATAGGGCATTTTTCGCACCTGAAGTGGTAAAACAAATACATCAAATATTAGTATGAGCATCAATAAAAGTAGTTATATGCCACTCGCACCTGATATGATCGTGCTTCACATACAATCATATATGCGTTTACATCATCCCAACTTGTAAATTCTCTTTCGTCCAGCGGAGGTCCAACCACTGTTTGCTTTTCTCTGTCGGTTTCATTTTTCTGCTCTTTCTTGCGGGTCCGTGGCTGTGACCCCTGCCTCCCCCTCCCACTTGTCTTCGTCATCATAGCTGCCGCCCTCCCACTTGTCTTCGTCATCATATCATAGCTGCTGCCACTCGAACGGCTACTTGCCCTGTCTTCGTCCTCAAAGCTGCTGTCCCCGCTGCCAGACGTCTTCTTTGGGGAGCGTTTTCGTGCCATTTCTCGCGCATAAAATCTTTTTTGCTTTTCTTGAATTTAGAATGGTGTGGTGGAGGTATACTATACACCGTGCCGTTCGCCGGATAGAGGGCTGTGTAGAGTCAGGCAATTGGAAAACATTCCTCGAAGATTTTTTTTCGTCCAATTTCAATCGGTAACAGGAACCACTGGGTTCAATTTCAGATTTTCAATCCTGGCGCTCTCTTTTTCTTTCCGATCACCAAATTATTTGCACACTTCAATTAATTGCTTGTCGTGTAAGCATGAAGGGAATCCGTTGATCATAATAATTTTACAATAAGCTCGTTCATTTTGCTGTTATCCTTTGGCAGTTTGATACAACACCAATATCATCGCGCCAGCAAATCTTACATGACAACTTAGAACGAGATACAGTCTTCATTTTTCGTTTTTGTGAAACTATCTTTTAATTTCAGTCCTTACTATAAATGACTAAAGTCTAATCCTTATACAAAGGCTATCCTTAGTTCAGACGACTAGAAATAGTCAGTCAGTCTCGCGTAAGACTAAAGACAATGTTTAATATAGTATTTAGTTTTTCCAGACCAATGACTACTAGTTATAGTCAAGACTATGTTCCTCGATTGTGGCCGACTATTAGTTTCTTCACGGGAAGGACTAATAGTCTTTAGTTACTAATGTGGAAGACCAGGGACCAGTCTTCGCATAGTTAGTCTTTAGTCAGGCGTTCATGATCTAATCGTCCGATCTATGGAATGCTTTTTCAAAAGTGAATATTTTAGGACCTCTGAAACGTCGAAAAACATCCTGGGAATCAAAATTGAAGTAGGCCAAAATATGAACACGGAATTGATCGGGGGTTATCGGGGGATATTGGAAAAGCATATTTTTAATGATGCAAAAGTAATATAAACATCAATTTCATATATGGATTTGCACGAAGATTTAAACGAACTGTTACCTTTGAAACCACGTCGAATTATATATCAACTGTGCTTTGAATATTACAAGTGGCCATACTGGATAACGTTTGCGGTGCAGCTGACCACTTGCCACACGCATACACACACTGGCGGCCTACGAGGTGGCGAGGTACCTTTTGAATGCAAAAATATAAAATTAAGTCAGGAACCTACTAATTGTCAGTACGAGTTGTAAAGCTATAGACGATGATGTCGCTGCTGATCGTAAAAATTATAACGATAGTAGCGCGAATGTAATGTCTGGGAATGAAAGTATAGAAGGCTAGAATTGCAAGAAACATGGCAAGGTGACTCTGTCAACAGCGGAGACAAAGTTTGTTGCAGTGTGGTCGGACGAAGCGAAGCTGTAGGGCCTAGAGAACGGTTTGAGGAAATTAGGGTGCAACTGAAAGTGCTTATTGTCTTGAAGATAGATAAACAAGCGGTGATCAAGCAATTGAAGAGTGCAGCCAGCGCGAAGCACGTGAATGTGAAGCTGAATTTCTCATAGATTTTTGTCACAGAAGATGGGTAGGCGCGTCGGGCTCGAGGAAGGTAGTGAAGAAGTGATGAAGCTGCCATCGGAGTCGTGAAAAGTAGTTGGTATGGTTGTTTTCGCTAGCCTAATTTTACATTATCTGCTGTCAAGGTTTATGTTATCTTTTGCGGAGCCTGAATAACCTTAACGTTCAGGTTAAGGTTGCGTCAGGTTATTTGTCTCCTCTACCTAATTTAACTTTATACTTGATAATTGTATGATCGAAATTAAATTGGACGATTTGCTCGAAAAACCTGCTCAAATAGTTCATTGATTGAGCAGACGTGGAAGACTGGCAACCGGTAATATGTTGATTTTAATTCATGTTAGCTCATGCTTACCGTCTCTTTTAACCTGACTCAATCTTAAACTGAGCCTTCAGGTTGAGGTGATGGGTAACCTTACCCTTGACATCTCTACTACTGATAGGATGCAACATTTGTCAAATGTTTAAGTTGCTGAAATAACATTAACGGTTATTGCGGCAAGATTTTCAAGGCGCCGTATTAACACGAATGGATGATTCCGACTGGAAGTCGACTAGCCTGTTCATAGCGCCTGCTGCCCGTCGTGTGAAAGTCACAATAATCAGACATGACTTCATTAAGACCCTGGTCCAAAACGCAAAAAGTCATTCTCATTCTCAAAAAAGCTGACGCTCATTGGTAAAAATTTACCCTACCCCTCCAAATCCATTCTCAGATAAGAATGGCTTGCCGAGCGATTCTCAAACGAAAAACGATTCTCAAGTATTGTATTTTGTGTCGGTCACACATATTTGCGCAATCAAGATGGGCCGCCGCAGTTCTCTCCGTGACGGCTGTTCTCACAGCCATCACGATGTATATTACGGTCGGCGATGGGCGCGGGTTTCGTGCGCAGCCGGGACCACCTGAAACCGTACCTAACAACACGCTCGAGCACGCCCTCCGGTATGAAGTGGACGGGTGGTTCCGCCGAATGGTGCGCTGCTCACTCGAATCATTCCTGCAAGTCTTTCAAGTTGTCCAGCTCAAGTGAACATCGGTTCACGGTCCTCTTGTCGTACGCACATGCCGCCCACCGAAGCTCACGCTCAAGAAGAAACTAGCCCTCTGTATGCATTATCTTGCATGCGGGGCACAATCCAATCCGCCTGTGCGACGTTCGGCGTCAGCAAGACTCGGGGTGTCGTGGTCATTAAAGACATTCTTCTCGATCTAAGAAGCCTCAGCGAGGAGAATATCAACATTGCCCTCGACGACGCCAGACTCGATCATGTCGCTCGCGAGTTTGAGCGCGTGTGCGGCTTTCCTGACGTTTTCGGTGCTATTGACGGGACGCTTATAAGGTTCCGGCCTGCCGAACATGAGGGATGGTACTGCCGCAAAGGCTACCCTGTAGTAAACGTGCATGCCGTGGTGGATAGCAGAGCACGATTTTTGTCGTGCTCTATTCGCTCTGGATCGAGCAACGATCAGTCACTCTGGAATCGATCTGGATCTCGCCAATGCATCATCAGTCAGCTTCCTAAGCGATTCCATCTCGTCGGCGATTCTGGATATAAAATTTGGAAACATCTGCTGACGCCATTTGCTGAAGAAGAGGCGCTCGAGTGCCCGAGAAAAGGCCTGTACAACAACGCTCATTCTCGTACGAGAATTGTGGTTGAACGCGCGTTTGGAATTCTAAAGAATTGCTGGCGTCTGCTTCACGCAAAGTATACCAGAAATCCGAGGACAACATCGGTAAAGTAATAATTGGGTGTATGGTGCTGCATAATTTGCTGGTGGATTTTTGTGATGACGTTCTTGTCGACGGCTATGACCCAGACCTTGGCCAGGGTGAAGTCCACAATTTTTTGGCTGCAGAAGACAATCAAAATCACGAAAGGGGAAAGAAAAAAACGCGAGATCACCAAACTGTATTTATACGAGTGTAGTGAATCAGCTCTTGTCGGGGAAGCTGGAATAGTGTGAACTGGCGCTGAAGGATTGTGCGGGAAAGTATTTGAGGCACAGCTTATGGAAAGCACAAGCGAGAAGAAGACGTTAACCGCCGACTTATTGGAGGTGCTCAACCAGATGGCGCGGTCTGTTCTGAGCTTTTCCTGTGGAGTAGGTGGCTGCAACTGAAAATGGAACTGTCAAAGTCTACCGTACGCTATCTTTTTGGTGCTGTGTTGGTGATCGAGCTTAAAAGAAAATGTCAATTGCTTTCATGGCTCATTTTCCATTCGCCCAACATGTCGCGCGACTTTACTTTAATCAGTGCCGTCTTTGCCTTTCACTGCATATCGCCAGCTGAGCGTCAGGAGATGGAAGAATGGTTGCTGAACAATAATGGCAGGCTTTCCGACGCAGCGAATGTTCGAATATCCGATGTCGTTTACGTGATCACAAGTTACTGGGCCGACTGCAAACCTATCCGCAGCTATCGAAAACGTATCACTGCAGCCTGTGACGTGCTTTTGGTTGAAACAGATGCTGCGTCTTAGGCAATGGTACGACCTGATCGTCATCCTTTTTTGAACCACCTCCGAGACCTAGTGACCTATGGCTACAGTATCCTGTGGGGTATCAAGACACCGGACAGGATGAAGGATCTAGAGACCACATGATGTGCCTTCCTTGCTCGCCCAGTTTCCTTTATCGTGGTGAAGTGCCACTCTGGCCATATATTGCCGCCTACTTGGCGCAGCCTATTTGGAATCTTCATGAACTTGTAGCCAGATTACAACTGTACGAGCACCAGGATAGAAATATTATGTTGTGATTGATTGTAACAGTGGTGCCTTTGTCATACTTATTGCAGAATGACGCTGTCCGGTCCAAGACACAAATTTAATTGCTTGGAATATGCAGTGAATGAGGTTCGTGAGATGCTAAACAAGTACCTTCTAGATTGTCGACACAATTATTTTTGGCGCGTTATTGTTTAATTCCAGTTGTTGACAAGAGAGAAGCAGCTTAAATGCTTTAGAGACGTACTGCCAGAAATGGTAAAGTTAGTGCTCTCCATACCGAAGATGTTTCCTAAACCGCCGCCACTCTTGACCCCCTGGAAAAAATTGTTGTTAGTGACAGTATTAATGATGCGAAGACTGGAGAAGCTCGGGCGGAAAAGAATGTTCGAGTGCCTACTCGTAGCTATCGATTTTCTAAATTGGAGGTGCTGACGTTGGTTTGCGGTTGTTCGGTATTTTTCCGGACCAAAGCATCACTCAAGCTAAAAATGAGCTCAAAGAGCAAGGAAAAAGAGCTAGGTGGTGTTGATAACGCTGAGTATATCATTAAATTCCCGCATTTTACTGCAGTTTGGATGTTTTTAGCCCCTGCTTACATGAACAAAATGGTAGTGCTGAAAGGCCAAAAAATTCGTTGTCTTTTGCAATAATTTTGCGCGTTGTTCCGCGTGTAACGTTGAAGCGTGGATCAATTTTTACCGAAATAATTGATTTTACGCGGTTTGGTGTTCAGCTACCGCTCGCGCGAGAGCAAATGTGTATGGGGAACCTTTCTGCGGAGTTCTTTCGTATATTAGGAACGGTGGGGCAAAGTGAGCGTAGTGTTGCCCACGCTCAACGTAATGCGAATGTACAGCCTCAATTACAGACTGCAAGGTGTGTTTCAAACACTTTGATTGAAGATCTCGACAAGCATTTGCAAATTGACTTAGATTCTGTATTATAAACGAGTCAGTGCTAATAAAGCGTTGTGATGGCGTATGTCCGTCCAGGAGAGCTAAATTGACAGCTAAGAAGGTAATGTTGATAACGCCATCAGATGATTGGCCTCGCCCACCGACTTTTTTGGCGGTAGTGGTATTCGCTGGACCCGATGTAACAAACCCAAAGGAGTAGGCTGGAATAGCGCGTGTAATTATCATGAAATTACGTGGTCGATTGCGTATAAGAGAATGGCACAGTCAGCTGCATAATTACACAAAGCTGCTTTAATCCATGTCATTATAGAAGCCGTACGTAAATTCTCTAAAATTATGTTAGAGTAAACACGCACCCTGAATTGACATAACTGTATGTACAGTTGCATATCGGTTAAAAACTTAAGTAGCGTAGGCGTCACTGCCAAATCCTTTCAGCGTATAGCTAAAAACGCCAGTTCACTGAGCCAAACTTTGACATCCTCGTCGCGGGTGTATGTATTGTAGCCACCAATCTCGGCGACGGTAGCGAATTCGCCATTATTGCTGCTTGATTGCATACTGCCGTCGGGACAGAAGCTTACCCAGTAGTTACACCCGCTTTTATCAAGGGTGCACAGCTGCTTTCATTTACAGCTTTGACATCTTGTATATCTTAACATGCATGCAGTTTCCCTTAAGCACAAGCATCTCTAATCCATCTGGCGAGACCACAGCACGCTTTATGAAATTTTGGCGTTTCGAATCGTGTAAAACCCCTCACTGTCCGTCGTTCGGACAAACACGATGTCCTTACCACGCATCATCAACATCATCTGCGTGATCAAACGGATACATATAGTCCCAAAACAACCAAACAGGTAAGATTAAGAAGAGCGTACCTTTTCTTCAGTAGTGAGATCTATTGCCTCGACGCGCGCTTTCAAGGACAATGTTGATGTAGACATAACGCTAGAGTTTGGTCCTACGATTTACTATCTTCAAAAGGCAGCCGATTTGGGTGGGCGCGTGCTTATTCAAAAACGTGAAGCAAATTCCACCGAGCCAGCACTAAAACGTCGCATCACCATACTTATTTGCTATCATCCACAAAAAACTCAGAAACATCAGCCTATCTCGTGCGTGCTACACAGCAATTGCAGCACAAGGAACTAAAAAGAATAAGTTAAAAAGGCATGAGATAATTTCCTACCATTGTAAATGCATTTTTTTCTCGTAAAACCCATTCAGCCTTGGCTGAGCTAAGGTTTAACAACGGCCTTGACCAGCATCTCGAGCAGAACGCTCTGTTGACGCTGCATGTCGACGATCTGTGACGCCAGAGCGACGTCCTCCTCGTGCTGGGTCTGAAGCAGCTGGGCGATGTCGATGTTAGGCCTCCCCGCTTTCATCGCCTCTGCTATCGCCGTCATACCGCAACCTACCTCAAGAGCAAGAAGAGTAACGCCACTCTGGCTTTTGCCGAGAGCGTCAACTCGTCGCTTCTTCCGGGCTGCACCAGATCCGTTGCCAGTAGCGACTGCAACAGCGTCCTCGAAGTCGTCAGTTTCGTCGACATCGGTGGGGACGTTGTCCGTGTCGAGGATGACTTCGCTCGTAATGCCGCCGCGGCCAGCAAAACCAGTCAAATAGAATAGGCATGTAAGAGGGGGGGCTTCATGCGCGTATCGTTGTTGCCCGTGCGACCAATCTCGTCCGCGTGCTTCCGGTTCTCGGTCTTGAGCTTCGCGTATTTGCTGCGGAGCTGCTTCACCGTGATTGTCACGCCCGTCTCCTCGGTCAGGGTTGCCGCAAAAATTCGCCACGCCCTTTCTTTCTCCTTGTTGGTCTTTGCCTTCGAGATGCGACGAGCAACGCTAGCTTCTTCGAAACGAATTCTCAGCAATGCGGTAACCATCTCATCAGTCCATTGTAGAGAACGCCTCGGCGAGGCGTCTCCTACTGCACCACCTGCCTCGGCATGACTAGCGGCGTAAGCAGCGGCACCCTCTTGCGTGGGACCAAACATTTTTGAAAATGACAATCAGCACGAGCCGCATGACTGTCGCATAGAATGAAAATGGTTTTGTGGTCCAAAATGCCCTTTATTTGGAGTGGATCATATCAGATTTGAGAATAAGAATAAAACGTTTTGGACCATAGCCTAATTACTGAGAGCAATTGATCCCCTATTGAATGGGAGAAATAATCACCGTGTTAGAAATTTCGGGTATCGCACAAAATAACGCTTGAACGTTTAAGTATTTTGGTACTTTACACCAACGAAAGTGGTACAAAACTGGTACCGTAAAATGCATGTCAAAGGCGGCACCTATGTTTCCACGGTACTACCAAACCCTGTCAAAATTGCTGTTGTCGCCTATGACAAGCACTCGTTGTTGTAAAACGTAGTCTATTTAGTAAAATTCCGTAGTGCTCGATATAAAACTTCCTCTGATCGATACTCGTCCCGTCGTAGCGGAAGCAAAATTTTTTGACGATCAATAGGGCGGTCTTGCATCTCACCCTGGATGCTCTCGAGACAGATCTGTAACCGGATTCTTCTTAACCTCGAACTCGGACTTTTCATACTCAATCACCGCGTGAAGTTGCTCCAAAGTCTTTTTCCATAGAAAACCCAAGTGCTCATGCGCATTCCTTCTTATTCCTTTGAAAATATGGTCGTTGCGAAGCTGCCATAACCATGTCGAACCGATCGAACAAAACGCCCACCATAATCTGGACATCTCTTTACTGCACGCTTTGGCTTTGTGCCCACATCGTATCATTAACCTCTGCATAATTACCGGCGAAATTGGCGGCGCTTGCCTAGTGACAAAATGCCATTAAAATGGATCTAAATTCACCGGATTCGCACACCAACCGTTCCATAAGATTAAAATGCGTGTCCACAATTTCTGCGCACGCGTACACCCCCACACTATATGTGTGACCCTTTTCCCGGGTGCTATACAATGATCATCCATTGTGCACCCGCCCTATGATGAATATCCATCGTAAAAGCAATTGAGTTGGAACGTAGTCATTCGATACAAGCACCAACGTTGGTAATCAATCAGCAGGTGATCATGCTTCCAAACATCCTTTGTCGTCTGTTCCTGCACAAATCCATTCCACGTATCACTTTCCCGTTTACACTGCCATCGTGTTTCCAATTTGTGTAATGACTTCGCTACTATCCGGTAGTAAAGTCCTCGAAAAGGCCTCCTCTGCCATTGTTTAATGGTAGATGGACGTACATCTGCGTTCGTCTCCCAAGCATGGCCGGATGCGCATCGAAAACTAACCCATGCGGCCACTCGGTCTCATTAGCATATCCAGACTTCTGGTCCAGTGTAATCATCTTGATACAGTCCCAATACAATCCATCCTGCCGTTGCTGTAACTCGCACTGATTTTCCGATCCTTACATCCACTTCTGTTATCTTCCTCCTGCCTTGTACTGTCCAGTTCATGTTAAGCCATTTTTTTGGTGTCCATAGTAATCGTAATGGACCTGGATCCCCCAAAAATTGGCCTATCGCTACCCGCGGTGAGCAAAGGATTATTGTTAGTAGCCACCGCCCCACTTTTTACCTGGTATGTCCGACTCGAACTGCGCCTTCCACGTAGAAGTCTTTTCTAACACTCTCTGTATGCGTAGGTCTCGGATCGCGCCCTTAACGCATCGCTCAAACTTTCTCGAAGATAGATAGCAAGCCGATAACTCGAGTATCCTTGGGTTCGAATGCCATGTGTACTCTCCCCAAAAGTGCACTAAGTGTCCATTCCCCAATCCGTGCCATGGGATCCTTTGTAGTTCTGCTGTAACTGTCACCTCTTCATCCGTACACACTCCAATCGCAGGCTCCACTACTTGTGTTTCGCAGCCTTTCCGTAGTTTTGGTAGATGTTCTGTGACGTACTCCCGCAAGCTTTGTCGCTCTTCTGCCGTTGGTTCTAACGTGTCTGCAATTGAACCTCGAATCATAGCCACAGCGCTTCCTCTTTTAAGTCTTCGCTCCTGCTGACCTGTATCATAAGAAGAGAACCACATGCTAGAAGTACTACATTTTTTGAGCTGCGTCCAGTTTCTCCAGGCAAGATTATAGCGGTCTATCAGTTCCAGCAGCCACATCGTTGCTTCCTTAACCATCAATGTGTGTAATGCAGCTGGAATAGAAATGAGCCCTAGTCCCCCTGCCTTCTTCGGGGTAAAAAGTAACAATGGAGAGATTTTGTGTCGTCCCCCATCTGTGTCCGTCGCTTTGCTCCAGATGAACCGCTTTTGTAGCGCTACTAGCTCACGAAGCGTTTCCTCTGATGGTAAGAATGCTTTCGCCGTAAACAGGATAGCTGGTATTGCAATCGCGTTGAAAAGTGTGACCCTTTTCGTCTACCGATGTGCCGCACTTGGTGGCTGTAAGGAGTCGCCTTTGCATAGCTCTTATTCTACCCGCCCAGTTTTTGGCCTTGAGTGAAGAATGCCCAATCTGATATCCCAGGTATCGTACCGATTCACCTGGTCGCAATACCGGTACATTGTACCAGTTCAACGGATGAGCATCTGTTTCCATCAAAATTACTTGGCTCTTTGCTGGTTGCATCCGTAAGCCTGATAAGTGTCCAAACCTCTCCACAATTTGCAAAGCTCTTGCCATTTGCCTGCCTTCTCGAAAAAAAAGGTAGAATCGTCTACAAAGGCGGAGAATCGATGTTCCGATTGCATTGTAGCGCTTCCGAGCTTGATTCCTTCAGTTCCTTGTCTTGAGTAATCGCCAGCCCTAATGGTTCGACCGTTATAATAAAGAGCAATGGCGCGGGTGGACATCCCTGCCGGATGCCCGATACCACCGGAATCGCTTCCGATAATTCTCCATTGACCAAAAGTTTTGCCGTCGTTCAATCGTGAATCTTTACCATCACTTCAATAAACCTCTGAGAAAATCCGAATTTCTTGAAAACGAGCATTAGATAGTTCCGATCATCGTGTCGTACGCCTTCGCAAAGTCGATCAACAGGACCCCTCCACTATCCGCCGCACTTTTCAGTCTTGAAGCTTGACGAAATTGTTTCAGCATATCTAACATAAGTACTACAGCTCGATCCATACGTCTTCCATGCACAAAACCTTGTTGCGTGTCACCAATCAATCTTCCTAGAAAACCTTGTAAACGAGCTGCTAGTACTTTGGCGAATATCTTGTAACTTGTTTGAAGCAGTGATATCGGCCGATAGTCCATCGCGTTATATGAGTCCCCTTTGTCTGAGTGGTATAATGACCGCCTCCAAAAAGGACCTTGGCGGTTCGTCTCCCTGAAGAATCGCATTACTTGCGATGCATAAGTCTTGAATTAATTCGTCCTCAAAGTCTTTGTAGAAATTGTTGTTCAGGCCGTCTGGACCGCCTGTCTTTCTTCTCTCCAAACTTCGTAGCGCGAACTTAACATCTTCCTCATCTATTGGTGCCATCAACGATTCATTTTCGCTTACCGTTACCCGTCTGTCACTTCGAAATGTGACGAAGAGATCCAGAGTAGGTTCCAGCTTGTCAGGTGCTATCTTGCTATGCCGACAACTTAACACCTCCTTCCACACCTGTGCGAATTTGTCCGGAATGCTCATCTCGTCCATTCGATGCGAGTGTGTCCCTGGTACCTTGATCGCTGTCAAATGTTGATTACTTTCCCATACTGCTGTGCGTCAAAACAACCATCTCATAGTATCCATGCTGCGTTGCAATTTCGTCCCAGACGAACCTTGTTGTCTCGGAGTGCTTCATTGGCTGCTATACCTAATATTTGGGCTCTAGAGGTCATCGTCCAAAAAGGGACTGTAATAACTGTACCGCTTATCTTTTTCGTCGTTGTCGCACTCGTTTTCGAACCCGCATGATTGCTGCCGTCCATAGCTGTACTTGCTGATCCCAATTAACGTGTGCTTCAATTGTCTCGCCCCTCCTGTGCTTCACTTCCGCAGTTACTTCCTCCACTACTCTCCTCCGATTTGCTCCAGTCACTGGATATTGTAGTCGAAAATGTTGCCGGCTGAATGCTCGCTGCCTTTGCTGTGGTTTTCGTAGAACTAGTGTTACCTCCCCATGATCTGAGGGAACTAACGGTGTGCTTGTTTCTATTCGTTCCACCCAATCATACCGGTTTGCTGGGATATAAATCCTATCTAGTCTGCTAGCCGTTTCCCCCCTCCAGAAAGTGAGCACCATACTCGCAGTTAATTGGTCAGCATCCCACGCTGATTGTTGGGCTAGCGCCGCATCATGCCAGCCTTCTGATGCTATCAACCTTGAAAGCTCCACGCACTCAGTCTTAATGTCGCTTCCTGGTGCGAGACGATCCAGTTGAGGCGCTTCCACACAATTGAAATCGCCTGCTGAGATTACATCCCCCATATCTGTTGTATGCCATCCACCTATAGCTCGATAAAACTTAGAACAATTAACATTAGTATCAGCTGGGGCATATATGTTGATAATCTTCCAATGATCCAGCTCCACCGCTATTATTCGCTCTGTCCATTTGCTGTGGTTCCAAGGTCGCGCTAGCTTGCCTTGATCCGGCGTTAGAAGAATCCCCACCCCACATGCCTTGGTTGCAGATATGCTCCAGTACGGCAGTCTCTTAGTCGGGTCGTTGTAGTTCCACATACGCTCCCACGCACTTGTCACTTCTTCTGCTTCAACCGCGGTAGTAATATGAGTTTCTTGAAGGATCGTACAGTCTGCCCTCCTTGAAAGTGATTTGTTCCTCCCTACTTGTAGCCACTCTTGTCTCGATTGCATCTTGAAACCCCGCACATTCTGTGTGGTGATGCATAACCATTTCGCCTCAGTTCCTGCTGGCTTCTTCCACTCCACATTCCCTCGCGTTATCTCTTTTTCCGCTACCGTTCGCCGACTATACGCATCTAGAGAGTTAGTTAGGCGTTGCACTTCTTGGTGAAAAGGATCCGTCGTTGCGGTGCCCTTAGTAAAGCAGAAGAGGGTCAGGTGCCGACTCCCTTGAAGATGGTCCACTTATGCCTGTTACTCGCTCGTCCCTTCCTGTTGATGAAGAAACAGTTGTTAGTGCTGTTGCGAAATAGGAAGCTAGATCCTGCCACACTGAAGCGTCCTCCTCCCCAAGCCGATTAGTTAATGCCTTCATTTCGGCAATAGACTTCTGCGCCTTCTCGAGGCGAGCGATCTTCAGGACGATGCTCTCGTTTGGCATAGCTTCTTCTCCAAGTACTGCCGCTATTTGTGTGTGGTGTATGTTCGCACATATTGCCATGTATGCGAAAATCTTTTTGTTATATGGGGTACATTAGTTCCACATAAAGTTGTTCCCATACTTGTTGGCTTTAATGAAATTCCAGTCATCTCGACTGTGCCGGATTGCTTCTTTTTGCTGTTCACTCATGACTGCCTTGACTCGTCTATTCCATTCTCCAATTCGTATTTTGAAGTCCTTTCCATACTTACCTTCTTGAGGGTTTCCACTGAGGTACTCCCAGCATTCTGTCCACCATCGTCGTGTCAGTATGTGCATTACTTCACTACTCATACCTTCAATGATGCGGTGGGCGTGGCGAAAACATTGTAATAATTGCATGATAGCCACACCTTCCTTCGCTGCCGCCAGCCTCCACACCCGCTCTTCTGCTTCGGCATGAGGAAAGGCTGTTCCTTGTTGGTGGTTCCAGACTACCTCCATCGTGTTCCAGACGCGTGCCTACTCAGGTCCTTCGTTCCCTCGATTCTGTGTCCCAGTGGATGTCGCCTGAAGCTCGTCGAAAAGCTCTCTTTGCACTGGAGCAACAATTTTAGTTGTTGCGCCGTTATCATTGTCGTATGTTTCTGCTACAGCTCTTTTCTTGTGCATGTGCGTGGTTTCTGCATCTTGAATTGAAGTCTCCATGCTTGATTCATCTGACTCTTGCTGCATTTCTTCGTCTGTTTGCTGCGTCCCGATGGCGTTCCTTTGCGCGTTTGGCGAGTCTTCCAGTAAGTATATACCTTGTGTATTCTGATATCACTTGATTAAAACCTCTTCTCGCACTTCATACGTTTCTGCAAAAAATCTGCGGACTCTCGGATCCCGTAGATTAACCTGTAGTTGTTCCTCTTGGTTGTCTGCTGAAAGGTACGTAACAGTGTCTATGAGAAAATGCAAGATGTCTTCTGTACCAGTGCGCTTTCTCATCTAAAATAGGCATCAAGCGTTCCACGAGCACCTTTTTACGATCGATAGAATAATAGAACGGTGTCTCGACAATATATTCCTTGTCATTGATTTCGGGGCATTTTAGGAAAACGAGGTATTCATGCAATGTCGATTTCTTTTTCAAGCAAAGTTGGGTGGTTTCGTACTCGCGAACATGGTTCTCATTTGCTCTGGGACGTCTGGTATGTTGGTAGGGTTAATCTTGGGAGTCGGATTGCTCTGTGGAATTTCTTGAGCATCTTCAAAACTATCATCTGATCTGACATGACCAGGTTCCGGCTTCCTTTTCCTGTTCTGCGACTCGATCTTGGGGTCAATCTGCTTGATCCCTTTCGGGCCCAACGTCATACGTGTTATTCCAACCGAGGAGTCGGTGGAGTCCGCTCCAGATTGTGATGACGATTGATATATTGACTCAATATCCATAGGATATTCAACCAACTGCGATCGGTGTGAAGGATCCGCGATCGGCGACTGGACCACGGGGTTCGCCCCGAGTAACGAGGCAAGGTGATCATACAGAGTTGTCATAGCTTCTCTGATCGTCCCTTGGTCTAGATCGAACAGCATATTCGCGTCGAACGCACCAGTAGTGAAACCAACTTCGTCGATCTGCGCCAAGAGGTTCCTGATCAGGTCAAGTTGACTGCCTGTGATAACCGGCCTGGTCGCCCGACCTTCAAGTTTCCCGATGATCTTGGGTTTTATGATCTTCATCACTCGGTTGGTAGCTAGGAACTTGTGAAACTCTCGAAGATAGAACAGTCGTTCTACATCTTGAACAGTGGTCTTCTCAGCTGGTTCGGTCTTCTCTTCGTCTTCCTCGAAGATCTTCGGTTTAGGTTTCACATATTTTTTAGGTGGATCACAATGATCCGCCCCCATGTTTTTTTCTGTCTTTTTCCATTTTCTTCTTATGCATAGGATCAAGGTTAACACCTCGATCCTTTCCTGGGTTATAGTCAACTTTACTATAACCCAGATCGGCCCCGATCGGGGCCATGTGGGGAGTTGTTTCATCTTTAATCTCGACCTGGCACTCCACCAGACCAGGTCGATCATCGCTTCCTTTAGAAATGGACAGCATCGGAGGCGATACGCCTTCCTCCAAAACACCCGAAAAAGTTTCCTCCACTTTGATTTTCAGATCTTTTTCATCATCAAAGAAATCACAGAATTAAAAAATTTTGGATAATAAAAATTAATTTCTGTTTTATTACCACGACCTGTTGTTCCGAAATCATCAATTCCATCTGAAAATTGGAGTTGTATTTGACAAAGTCTTTTTTAGAAATGATTTTAATAATGAGTTGGTTTGAATTTTCATGCCAAAACGTCCATATAAAGAGTTTAAAAGTAATTTAATAATGGAATTAATGGGATTGGTTTTAGGATATTGTCTTCGTTTTTGACAACTAAATTACCTGAAAATTCAGAATTAATTTTTTTGGATAATAAAAATTATATCCTGAGTCCCCAATTGATCCGGGCACGCGCACCAATGTGGTGGAGCCGATTTCTAAATCCATGACGGAAGTCTTGGGTGGAATCCGGATACCCACTGGCCCGGACGACCAACTATCGGAGGGGGTACTCCGTTGATCATGATCGCCATCAGAATCAGACGAATCACCATTATGGTGACTGATCTAATCCTCCCGGTCATCTGACCGGTCGTCATGTGCGATAGGATCCATATTCAACTTCATCTCACCTTGTGTACCCGTTGATTGGGGGTGGTTACACTCACTCATGTGGACTCGGTGACGAAAACGATGATCTTGATCAGGTCGGAGGGGATGACCTTCTCGAGACGGGGGTGTCCTCGGGTGGAAATCTTCACCGGAGAACGGGTTGGGGTCGATACTTAACTTCAGTATCTAGGCACTGATCGGGAAACTTCGTCCGATCAGGCCAGCCAATAAGAGTGAGAGACAACAAGAAACCAAGAAAACGCGATCAAACCACGATCTTCCACAGTAATCCACAAACGTTATCTCCACAAAACCTTTCCAATATTAAAAACGTGTTCCAAACACGTGCGCTTGGGGGGTGAGGTTTGATCACCTAAACAAACCCGTCGGGGCCTTCCGGTAAGCCAAAAATGCGTCTAAGCGCGTCATAACCGGGAATTAAGTTGGGCAAGAGGGGACTAGTTAACCCTGTGCTCCCAATGACCGCGACACGTGGCGGAGCGACTCTTTGCTTAGGGGGAAAATCAAAACCTGTTATTATATATGCAATGTCCTATACCTAGTGTACCATACACCAACTCATGTGCCTGATTTTTACTTCGACCCTGCTCACTTCGTCGCACGGTTGCATAGTACCACCTTACCCATCTTTGCTGCGCCTTCAAACTGATCTGTACCACTTCTGCCCTGATCACGGTCGAACTTCTATAGCGATATTCAGCCATCCCGATCTCTCGATAAACAGCTTGGAAAACACTTGAGATCTGCCCCTCAGACACTGTTCATTTCATATCCAACCCGGCTTAACTGAGAACTTCATCTGCCTTTGCATCTGGACGCTGGTTTGGGGCTGATCAGCCCCGATCATGATCAGCACAGCGATCGGCCGAGTGATCGGGTAGTGATCAGGGCGATCAGCCCTAGATCACTTCGAAAACTCTGGGTTACCATCACAACAACATTGCGTGCCCACTCCGCCATATTCCCAACCTTCATCCCCTGTCGGGGTAACAAGATCACACTGATTCAGCCGATTGGGCCTGATCGGGCCTTCCTACATCATTCCTGGACAGATCCATCGGTCATCATCACTTGCCTTGACTTGGTATTATTCGCACGGCTCGCCATCCACATGCCCCATTCCATTCCATATCTGATCTTCGTCGTTTTTGGGGCAGAATTAGTTGGATCGGCCGATCGGGCCGGAACTTCGTATCATATCTAACTTCAACATCTGCACTGTTCATAGCTCGGCCCGATAATTGTCTCTGATGTGTCACGTCGCCATTGCTGCTGTATATCCAACTCGTCTCTGCCGATCTCGTCATACATCCACGTGAACTCCACTTAATAAACGTTATCCTGATCGCGATCGTGATCTTCACCGTTCCATTAGTGTCTGGGACCGGGCGTAGTAACGGTACTTGGCTTATCCCTTCACATTACGAATCCCCGTTGTCCACTACCTTTTCGTCGTATATGCGATCAGCCTGTCCCACCCATCAACTGCCTCATCTTGATGGGTGTTCCATCGTCACCAATCAACGACCATGCGTGGTCCACCTTATTCTCAACATTTTTCAGATCGCTTTACCACACAAGCAATTGACGTCATCACGCCGTATCTCGTCTTGCGTGAAGAAATCCACGCTGTCAAGTGGCAGCAGAAGGCCAAAACCATGGAGGATATGTATACACCTTGGCAAGTAGTACAAAGGCCGGTACCTGACTTGTATACACAGTCGTCAAAGCGAGCGGCGAGCGTAATACTACAGTCAGCAAAGCTCAATACAAATTCTTTGTAGCCCTTCTTGGAAGAATTCGCGTAAGCTTATACTTAACTGGATATTACCACTTTAATTCACTTTTCATCGTGCCACAAAAGAACGTAAAATCCTGTTTCTTGCTGTAGAAAAACATACGCTGGAATCCATTCTAGCCCATGATAATCCACTTGCTTCAATTCATATAGTATAGCGGCATAAATTGAGAAGTCTTCGATAAACCGACTATAGTAATTCAGGGATCCGAGAAAAAACTGCATAGCCTCCAGTGATCGGGGAAAGGTAAGTTACTGAGAGCATCTTAATCTTTCGGGTTTGCCTCCAGGCCTTGGGTCGACACGTTATGGACAAGGTAGGCGACCTTGGGTTTACCCCAGAAACTCTTGACCACACTGATCGATAAATTCCAGCGCTCGCAAGTGTCCAGGAGCCGTTCGACCTTATTGCATAGCATATCCCATGGTGTTGCTGTAACCAAGATGTCATCTATATATGATCGCCTTCCCAAAACTGATCGGCCCTGATCTTGATCCGGTTCGCCCTCCGCAAACACATCATGTGGATCAGTGGCTTCTCGATCAGCACTGATCTGGAAGGAAATATCCATAGAGAGCATTGTCAATCAGTCTCTGATAGATCTGTGGGGCGTTCTTTAACCCGAACGGCATCTGGTTCCATTCGAAAAGTCCGAAAGATGTAACGAAAGCCGAAATCCCTCGAGCACGATTAGTCATTGAAACCACCCAGAAATCACTAGCCATATCTAGCGAACGAAACCATAAAACTTTGTCCAGATCTTCCAATATATCATTGATCAGGGGCATCGGGTAGACCATCAACTTCGTGAGGCGATTCACCATTCTATAGTCGATACAAAGTCGAATATCGACTCCGTTCTTTTTTATCACCATCACAGTCGGTGATGCCCACTGCGATGTTGAAGGTCGGATGATCTTTGTACTCAACAAGCCCTTGATCAAATCGGATAACTTTTCCCGGTATTGAGGTGCAACTTTGCGACAACGTTGAGGGATCGGTCTCGCATTCCCACGTCTATGTCACATAAGCGGCTGGGGGTAGGGCGTTACCCTTCCCCATCAGTAAATGGCGCCTTTTCCAGATGATCTTCTTTAGCTGATCGATCTGCTCGGGAGTGTTCACTTCGGGATCACCGACCTGTAGGTCTTCCATGGTGGCTTCTGGCATATTGGGCGATACTTCCGGCAAAACTGCCATCTGTTTCTCGATACCTTCAATGTACTGATCACCACCTTCATGCATACACACTTGTTCATCTACCGGATCTACCTTTTCCGGATCAGCGTCATCTTGAGTCGCCCCCTGTGAGTCATTCATCTGGTGATCTACTTCAGGTTCACCTTCCTCTTTCTCCTCAAGGTCGTTTCTGAACTCCTCACCATCCTTCTCGCTCTCTGGACCTACTGTTTTCGGTGAGCCGGGTCTGATAATATTCAAAACTTGTGGACCTGTTTTTGACCCGGCTTTCGCCTGCCGCTTCGATCGACGGTCTCCTGATCAGCAGCTTAGTCGGCGTGGGGTATTCTGGCTTCTCGACCATAGGTGAGGTATCTTCATTCGCTACTCCTCCCACGGTAATTAGTCTGTGCCAGACTAATTTCGAACCTGAGTTTTTGAGCTGGGCTACCTTAAATATGCTGTGCCAGACTATTAATGAACACAGACTAATTAAGGGATGTTCAGAAATAGTCTGTGCCAGACTAATTTATAAGTTGGTAATTAGTCTGGGCTAAACTAAGTGTGACACACACCCTGTACCCCAACGTGGGTACATCGTACCGTAAACCCGTTGTGTCACACGAGGATAAATACAGAAACGCCATTATATGTATCTATGCGATCAAATGTATCGTTAGACCAGCGAATTTAGGAGCATGTATTTTTTATTAAAACGTCTAGTAATGGCGGCAAACTCCTCTACCGGGTACTGTCTCATATTTACTGTTAGCTATGAAGTGTTCTTGTCCGTTGATTATTTAGGGAATGGTGTGCGCACATCACATTTTCATTGCAAAAAGAAGTACAACGGTCTTGGAAGCTAACATAGCTTCTATCCATTGACCGGCATCGATAGGCTGCCAAGTAATATTACCTTCTGTAACGACGAGTCAGTTTTGACCAGGCTAGTCACAGCTCTAACGGCTGCTTCAACCTATATTGGTACGATTTTATTCAATAAACTTAGATAGCCATAATCTGATGAATTCTGTTTCTATCGTGTTTAGCACATCCAGATGTTGTATTTGGCGTCGCAAAGTTCATTATGCAATCTAAATCTTGTATATAGTATCTATCTATACTGTAGTCACCTTTTGTACTTGATTATTGGCACAAGTGACAACGTTTGAAAGAATTTTGGGCGCTTAAAGCTCCCAAACAGTCTTTTTTCCTTCGTCGCTTGGTCTTAAATCGTCTTCCGGTCCTTATTTTCCTTGGAGCCACTGACTCTGATGGAGCTGTGGTTATCAATGCTATTTGTTGACCGCAGAGAGCGAACACCCCCACCTGCGTCCTTGACGTTTCTATCGAAAATAGAACAAGGGATGACAGTACGCTGCATTTTACTTTTGTGGCACAAAGCCGAATGCTCGAGGACGACTTCACCTCTAGGCTCTCTGCTGGGAGATCTCGCATCTGAAGGTGGACGGAAGTGACGCCGAAAAGTGGGGGCTTCAGAAGTGGAAATACTGCATCGCAGCAAAGCTTTACTGCGTTTACATTGGAGCTCTTTAGCTTCAAGACTTGTGTTTTGTGAGCCCGGAGGTGACGCGCAAGTGACAGACATGGCGCCATTGACATGCGATGCATCTTACGGAGCGCATTTCAAAGTAGTCGAGCCTCGGAGGCATCTGTTATAATGTGGCCAGCAAAAACATAAAGTTGTGAGCCCGTGTGCTGTTTATAGCATTTAATTAGGCAAAACGTTTAGAGCCTAGACACTAGAGTTATCAAAGATTTATAAAAAACAGGATGAAAAAGTGTTCAAAAATATAATGGTTAATTTTTCTTGTCCTGTATCAATATATCTCTACTTTAGCAAGAGCGTCCTCTAAACCATTGATATCAGCGGGATCGGTTTGCAGGAAGCCCGCGCCCTCTGTGAAGCTGCTCTGCTTTTGGCATCATTCTTTACGGTACGTTGTACCTACTTGATGGTACAGGGGGCCAACTGTGCCAGTCTAATTAGGAAGTTTTGAGAACTCACTATTTTTCTTCACCTAAATTAGTCTGTGCCAGACTAATTCCGAACACAGACTTTTTTTGCACACAGACTAATTACGGTGGGAGGAGTAAGTCTTCGTCACTAATCAGGTCTGTGGTGGCTTGGTAAGCCAGATTCTGCCGTTCAATATATCCTCGTGATCCCACTGAGACATACCCAATCTGTCGAGTACTTTCCTTCGGGTAACCACATCCCTAGGATCATGTCTTCGTGAACGATTAGTGGCTGATTTGATATGTTTGTAATCCTGCCGACACCTTTTACGAACGTTGGTACCCATCGTTCACCACGGGTCAGCCACAATTTCTGTTGCCGATCGCTCAGCCGAATCATCACGTCAACTGATCGGGCTACCTCGATGTTTTCGTACTGACCCATTTTGAGCATCCGCACATGAGTACCATATAAAGGACGTCGGCCGGATAACTGTATCTGCACCTCATCCGGCAGAGTCAGGGTTCCATGAGACAGGTCGAGCCGTATACCGGCTGGTACCATGAAATCCATTCCCAATATCGCGTCTTGACCGGCTAACCGGCCAACCCAAGCGTTGAAATAGTAGACCAGGGAACCTGCCAGAGTGATTTTAACGCGTGATCGCCCTTCCGTCATATACGAACTTTCGCCGATCCCAACACATTCTTGCCTCTGGGTACTGTCTATACGACATCCCACCTTACGAGCAAAGGCGGAGTCGATGATCGAGACTTCTGCTCCAGCGTCAAATAGAATAGTGGCTTTTTCGTTGTTGATCCTTCCATTAGCTTTTGCCTGTTTAAACCACTTGTCAGGAAAGTGATACTTCCAGTATCCTCGGGATTCACCGGGCAGTAGATCCAACTCCATGATCACGTCCGATCGGGAATATTCATCCACTCTGAGACTGTGGATCGGACATCGATCGATGCAATTTGAATTAGAACATGTATTGTCGGTTATCTTCTTTTCCTCAAACTTATCTCCGCTACCGACATATGCATAAATGCAGAACGTAGATCGCTCGGCTCGAACCAGATTCCAACCTGGCGAGCGATCTAGTTTAACATCTTCTCGACATCTGGTGGGAGCATGCCAGCATGTTTAGTCGGCACATACCACTTGCGCATCAGATTGAAAAATTCTTCAATAGGGCAGGCACCGGCGTCGTGAATCTTCCCACAGGTTTTGCATACGAAAAAACAATGATCTGAAGGGTGACCTTTACGATCACATTTTCCACACGTAATTCTTTTCCAGCAATCACGATCTCCATGTCTGGTCGACCCACAATGCACGCATTTCTTGCGAGATCGGTCCTGATCAGGTTGAGCCCCACCAGGTTTTCGTCCATCCATGCCGTTAATCGATGATCTCGGGCGATATACTGGCTCCGTCGTAAAGATATGACGATACTGTTCCTCGTCCGAGCTTAAACTTGATTGACCACTTTCCTCTTCCGAACTGGAACTGTCTGATTCTTTCGTGATCATCCGAATTGCTCTGGCTGGTCGTGCCGCTGGTATCTTGCCCTGGTCCGGATGTGGTTTCGACCGGTACCGGTTCGATCCTACCTCGACCTTGGGTTGTCGACTTTTGGCTCGCTGCAACGTTCTCAGAGTTAGTTCCAATTGCTCCGAATCCTTTATACGGAGCGGGGTTAGCTGATCAGCCAAATCACGATTATCCAGAGTGCGAATAAAGTGTTCGATGTGCTCGCGAGATATATCCGGGTGTCGTGGACCCTTGATCAGCATTTTCGCGCGCAGACCAGCAACATTCAGCCGATGTAAATATTCAATCGGTCTTTCGTCAGATCTTTAGTAATACTGCCTCGCGACAGACACCCCCGAGTTGCAATACTGCTCTTCAAATTCTTCACACAATCGACGCCACTTTAAACGCACTTCTCGGCTCAGCTGCTTAAGCCAGTTCTTGGTCGGTCCTTTCATTTGTGGTGAAGCGATCGGGAAATATTGGGACTGAAGTGGACCACACATGGCCGTTGATTGGTGATGATAGAACACCCATCAACATATGCGGTTGATGATTGGGAAAAGGTTGATCACGATTAAGAAGAAAAGGTGGTGGCCAACGGATATTTACGACGTGGAAGAATCAGCCAAGTATGGTCGTTAAGCCCAGTCCCAGGCACTGGCGGAATGATGGAGAC
>MIQA02022859.1:0-17053 GCA_001887855.2 Sclerospora graminicola | reverse complement strand
TACTGTCCACGGCACCTCATGTAATAGTGGATGTGCCTCGTAGACCACTCTTCTGATATTATCCGGATCCTCTTGTTCCTCCAGTTAATCCAAATTTAACCAGTACAATCCATCTTGTTGTTGTTCATACCTGTACACCCGTCCCGCGGCCGGACACGTTCCTTGAATTATCCAGAATTTCTCCCAAATCCACTTGACTTTGGCTAGAATTCCGTCGTGATTCCACACTGTAATTTGAGGCTGTTATCCTATAAAGTAGCCAATGCCTACTCTGGGCGAGCGCAAAACTAAAACTGCTAACCATCGGAGCACTTTAGGTCTTGTGTGACCCTTATTCTCCTCCCCATGTACTGTCCACTGAAACTTTGTTTCGCTTATCCTATGTATCTTCAGCTCCTGTATGCTGTGTCGCGGAATACGGTCATACTTTATCCCTGGTACAGCAAATCCTGAAGTCTCTCGTATCCACGGGTTATCTACCCACTTATACGTGCCCCAGAATGCTTGAATATGCTTCGGCATTTGATTATGCCATTCCCACGCTTGTAAGTTTACTTCCAATGTGACCTCTTGTCCGCATCTGACCGCTTTGCTAGGCTGTGGGTCCTGGAGTTCGCAATCAGTTAAAATCATAGGTAACCATCGCTTTACGTACCTTTATATTACCTCAATTTCTCGCCGATCCGGTCCAATCATTTGTCGTAGCTGTTCCTTTGTCCGCTGCTGTGGAGACCAGGATTCTCTACGCAAAGGGGCAAAACGGCGATCCGCTGGGGTTAGTAAATTGTGACCATGCTGATTGTGAAATAAGCCACCCCAATTCCGCCATGCTTGCGAATATTTATCCACAAGCTCCAGTAGCCAAAATGACGCTTCTTTTACCAGTAAGGTGTGTATAGCGATAGGAATCGATATGAGCCCTAGACCTCCGACTGCTTTTGGTGTGTAAAGCAGCGCAGGGGACATCTTGTGTCGGCTTGGTTCCTCCGTTAGTTGGTGCCTCCATATAAACCGTTTCTGCATGTGGATTAATCGCTGAAGCACGTCATGTGGCGGAGCGTATACTTTAGCCGTGAACAAAATTGCTGGAATTGCAATCGCGTTGATTAGTGTCACTCGCTCTATGACGGATGTTCCACATTGTGCCGCCGTTAGTAGTCGTCGTTGAATTGCCCGGATTCTGTCCTCCCAGTTTTTTCTCCCTGTGTCCCCAATTCCTACCTGATAGCCAAGGTATCGGGTTGTTTCTCCTAGTTGTAAAACCGGTATACCGTTCCACTCCTTGAAGACTGGAATACTTTCCAAGAAGATAAACATACATTTGGTGGGTTGCACTCTCAAACCTGATATAATTCCAAAATGATTCACAATCTCCAACGCCAATGAGGCTTGATGCCCATGTCTAAAAAAAATTGTCGAATCATCCACGAAAGACGAGAACTTATGTTCAAAATCTCTTCCATCTCCACTAGCAATCGTTATCCCTTGAAGTCCTGTATGTTGCGCCATCGCCAATCCCAATGGTTCTACTGCTAAGATAAACAATAGAGGGACCAGAGGACAACCTTGTCGGATGCCTGACTTTACTTCAATCGGCTCTGATAACGTTCCGTTTACTAGAAATCTTGCCGTTGTCCCTTCGTGTAATTCTCTCATTAGGGATATAGATCTCGGTGAAAAACCAAACTTATTCAAAACCTCCATCAAGAACGCTCGGTCAATAGTGTCATACGCTTTGGCGAAGTCCAATAGTAGCACACCAGGGCTGTCCTCGGCCGCTGAATCAATATCTGGCCGTGCCCCTTGCAAAATGTTCATCATCATTACCACCGTTCGGTCCATCCTCCGCCCCCTAACAAATCCCTGTTGCGAATCACGAATCAGCTTCCCGAGAAAAGTCTGGAGCCGCATCGCCAATACTTTTGCCAGAATTTTATAACTGGTTTGTAGAAGCGAAATTGGCCTGTAATCCATCGCATTAGGAGAATCTCCTTTCTTCCTGAGAGGTATAACAATTTCTTCTTTAAACGACTTAGGTGGAGTGCCCCCGTGCATAATGTCGTTGTAAACCTCCAGCAGATCATCCATTAGGTCGTCTCGGAAGTCCTTGTAGAAATCGTTATTGAGTCCATCAGGCCCTCCCGCTTTTCTGCGTTCCAGCTTCTTGATTGCCCCTGTTATCTCCTCCGCCGAGATGGGGGCCATCAGCATTGCATTGTCTCGTTTCGATAATTTCGCTAAATTGTCAAACTTAACGAATTCATTAAAGTTAGATCGCATTCGAACCGTACCCACCGATCGATGACTTCGTCCAAGAATTCGCTGCCACACCATTGCGAACTTGTCAGGAATACTTAGCTCTCGCACGGACCCTGCCTGATTGTCCACGATGATAAAAGTGACCTTTTGATTGCGTTCCCGAATTGCTGTTCGACGGAACAGCCAGCGCACTCCGTCCACTGACCGTCTTAATTTTAGCCCCCGTCTCCATCCTGTTGTCCTAAGTAGTTCGTTTTGATGTATCAGCCCCATCTGCGACCTGTCCGTGCAGGTGCCATAGAGGCCTTGTTGTAGAGTACGTGCATTCCTTCTCCGCCTTTGCGCCTCCCTTTTTCTCACCGTTTGAATTGCTTTAAGCCATGACTGCATGTAAGTATCCCACGTTCCGGCTGTTACTGTGGCCAAGCTTCTTTTCTGCTCTTGTTCCTTGCTGATCTCGTTCTGTAAGTTCTCCTCCCCCATCTTTTAATGGGATACTTGACTCGCTTTGGTTTGGCTTTGTCTCCGTATTTGACCCGTGGCTGGTTAAATAAGAGTTCTACTTGCTCGTGATCTGTCGGCCCTACCGGGTGAGAAACTACTACCTCTTGAATCCAACCATATTGGGCCACTGATATATAAAAGCGGTCTATTCTGCTAGCTCTGTCCCCTCACCAAAACGTGTAATCAGGTGCTACTTGCGTATTGTCAAAATCCCAAGATGAATACTGCGCTGTAGATGCGTCGATTAGGTCACAGGTTTCCACTAGTCGGGACAGTTCAGGGCACTCCGATCTCCAGCTGGCTGCTTTGGCGGTTTTTCCTCTTCTGCCCCGAAGTGGCGATTCTACACAATTAAAATCCCCCGCAATGATTACCTTATTCTCGCCAGTCAGTTTCCATTTTTGTAACCCTAAGAAAAATAACGCTCGGTTCGTCGGTGCATCAGATGGAGCATAAACATTTAGGATCTTCCACTCCTCAAATGTAACCCCCATTTCTCGTGACGTCCAGAAAGCTTTGTGCCACCCCTAAATGCTCCCAACTGCGTCAGGGAAAGTGAGAATCCCGACTCCCCCTTTCCGCAGAGTGCCGATACTCCAGAACGATAGTCTGAGACTAGGGTGACGGTAACCCCACATGCGTTCCCACATATCTGCTACCGATTCTGCCTCGTCTTGTGACGTGATGTGCGTCTCTTGTAATAATATGCATACTGGTCTCGTTTTGGACGTTAGGTGCCTCCACGCCTGCAGCCACATGTGCCGAGATGCCTCCGGAAATCCCCGCACGTTTTGACTTATTATTGATATGGTCCTTGAATCACGTTCTGTAGTCTGTTGATGTGAGCTCCATTCCCATACATCAACTACCTTGTCCTTGCTATACGTGTCCATGGTGGCCATGAGCGCCTGAATTTCTGCTTCGTCCCGTGCGTTGCCCTTAGTAGAGCGTTAGTGGGTGATTTTGCGTGCCCCCAGACTTGTATGTTATTCCTTGTCCGGAGCGATCATGTGGTGGAGCCGATTTTCAAATCCATGACCGAAGTCGTGGGTGGAATCCGGATACCCACTGGCCCGGACGACCAACTATCGGAGGGGGTACTCCGTCGATCCTGATCAGCATCGGAATCAGATGAATCACCACTATGGTGACTGATCTGATCCTCCCGGTCATCTGGCCGGTCTTCTTGCTCGTCAGGATCTATGTTTAACTTCATCTCACCTTGTGTACCCGTCGATCGGGGCTGATTACACTCACTTAGGTGGACTCGGTGACGAAAAGAATGATCTTGATCAGGTCGGGGGATTTGACCTTCTCGAGACGGGGGGTGTCCTCGGGTGGAAATCTTCACCGGAGAACGGGTTGGGGTCGACACTTATTCAGTATCAAGGCACTGATCAGGAAAGTTCGTCTGATCAGGCCAGCCAATGAGAGAGAGATATAACGAAACCAAGAAAATGCGATCAATCCACGATCTTCCACAGTAATTCACAAACGTTATCTCCACAAAACCTTTACCAATAGTATTAACGTGTTCCAAACACGTGCGCGTTGAGGGTGAGGTTCGATCACCTAAAACAAACCCGTCGGGGGTCTTCCGGTAAGCCAAAATGCGTCTAAGCGCGTCTTAACCGGGAATTAGTATGAGCAAGAGGGGACTAGTCAACCCTGTGCTCCCAATGACCGCAACACGTGGCGGAGCGACTCTTTGCTTAGGGGGAAAATCAAAACCTGTTATTATATATGCAATGTCCTATACCTGTGTACCATACCTCAACTCATGCCTGACCTTTACTTCGAACCTATTTACTTCGTCGCACGGTTGCGTAACGCTCTCTTGCCCATCCTGGCTGCACCTTCAAGCTGACCTGTACCAATTCTGCCCTGATCATGACCCGACTCTTCAGAAGATCTTCAACCCATCCTGATCTTCAACAAACGACCTTGAAACCACTTGAGACCTGCTCTTCAGCACTCGTTCACTTCATATATAGTCCGACCAAACCGAGAACTTACTTGCCCTTGCATATCAACGCTGATCAGAGGCTGATCGGCCCTGATCACGATCGACATAGTGATCGACCAAGTGATCAGGTGGTGATCAGGCTGGTCAGCCCTTGATCACCTCGGGGACGCTCTGGGTCATCATCACCACGGCTCAACTCATCTTCCAAACCACACTTCCGATCTTTATGCCTTGTCAGGACAACCATACAACACCGATCAAGGCTGATCAGGCCTTGCCACATCATCTTCGGACCAACCAAAGGTTCACATCACTCATGCAACCTGTTAATCCACCTGCCCGATCTTCATTCATCATTTGATCTTCATTCTTCGGGCATGACAGGCCGATCAGGCTGTAACTTCGCATCATAGCCAGCTTCAACCACTATACCATTCAGAGATCGGCTGGTCACCTGCCCTTGGTATGTCATGTCGACAGTCACTATTTCTTATTACATCCACGAGAACTCCGCTTAGTGACTGTGACAACGATCGTGATCGTGATCTCCATCATTCTGCCAATGCCTGGGACTGGGCTTAACGACCATACTTGGCTGATTCTTCCACGTCGTAAATATCCGTTGGCCACCACCTTTTCTTCTTAATCGTGATCGACCTTTTCCCACCCATCAACCGTCATATGTTGATGGGTGTTCTATCGTCACCAATCAACGGCCATGTGTGTCCACTTCAGTCCCAATATTTTCCGATCGCTTCACCACAGCCGCCCCTGAGACTAACTGTAGCCGCACAACGACTGCAGTTCGACTCACTCACTTTTGATCTTTCTCTCTGGTGATCACCATGGCTGACGCAAGCCAATCTCCTCTTCGTCTTCTTCGGCTGCCCGCCCGATCGCTTCTTCGCCCTCCGTCTCCAGCTCGGCTACTCCTGCGATCGCCCCGATCGCGACTTCTACGCCGATCACGACCAGCCTCATCCGACCGACCACGGCTCTCGCTTCATATCGACCATCTTGGAGTCTTCCTGCTCGACCTCCGTCCGATCGCCCTCTCCGTTCCTTGGAGCAGCTTACTCGTCTGATAGATGGATCGGGCCCATTCACGTTGGGGCCCGTGGAGGCTTGTCGGCTACGATCGGAACTCCGAAGTGCCATTCCCGAGTTGGTTTCTCTGTACGATACTAACCGGGCACTTACGGCTGAGTTATCCGATCGTCGGATCGCGGCTGATACCTCGGCACGTGATTCCGCTGATCTGGCTACCCAGCTGTCGGCTCTTCGGCTAGATCATGACCGGCTTGGCAAAGATCATGACCGGCTTGACCAAGAACTGCGGGACCTGACTGATCGCTTCCAGGGTGTGACGATGGAGCGTGATCAGTTGTCGGCTGACCTCGCTGCCCTTCGACTTTCCAAGCCCTCGGATACCGTCGCCTCTTTACAGTCGCTGATCGAGTCGATGGCTGTCACCATCCATGATCAGGGTACGTTCATCTCGTTCACTCCTTTTGTAATCCGTTTTTGACTCTCCGTGTTTATTTCCAGATGAACGTATTGAGGCGATGAAGGATTCGATGGTCGAGATGGTAGATCATCTGCAACGCATCGATGATCACCGTCTCAACCGTGATCAGCTGCTGTGTGACAAGATCCGCACTGCCGAGGACGTAGAACGTCGGGAGATCGAGGCTCGCTACTCGGATGAACAGGTCCAGCTCTTGGCCAAACAACTTTCTGATTCTCGCATTGGCCGTACCGATGTACAGAAGAGGTTGTGCGAGAGTCGGAAAGTGGCTGAAGACTGCCGGCACGGACTCAATCTTGCTCGGGTTAAACTTGAAGCCCTAGAGCTTGATGATCACGCCTGGCTTCAGCATAACGCTGACCTGAAAAGTCTCGCGGTGAAAACCATGGATAGGTGGACCAAACCAGATTCAGGATCAGTCCGGACGGCCTTGCAACGGCTTCCCGGCCTGATCAGCTCGTTCACTCCATCTGGCACACCGCCGCAGTCTCCTGCGTTTGCCCCGCCTTCGCCCGCGTCCTCCGTCGCTTCCTTGCCTGTTCGTAGTGCTGATCAGCCCGTGATCAGCACTTCAAAGGCTCCCGCGTCATCTCAACCTCGTCCACCGGCGACTCCAAGACCAGCGCCTTCGGCCTCGATTTCTGGGAAGCGTAAGCAGACCAGCTCGTCGAAGCAAAGGATGAGTCTCGCCAAGCGATCACGTCTTGTGGTCGAATCGGATGACGAATCAACCGATCTGGATGAGAGGACGTTGTCCGTTCTGGCTCGATCACGCAGCACTGATCGCCGTACGCCAGCACCAAGTTATTCCGGGGTGAATTCGTTGGCTTAGGCCGTCACTTTATTGGAGTCAGATGGCGACGATGACGATGATTTCGAAGAGGAACCACCGGCTCAAGCTGATCCTGACCTTCCTCCGACGACCACTGGGGCAGTGATCGCTCCGCCACCCAATTTTACGGGCGTCTTCATTCCTGCAGATCGATCGTCGATCAAAGAAAACGACTACAGCTACGATCCGAACCGACCGTTCATGGATCTGTATGTCGTTATGCAGGGGAAGCCGACTCCCGCTCACATGGCCACACGGAAACCTTGGAGTGATGATCAGGTCTGGGATCTGACGCCTCGGGTTCTCGAAGTGCGGCAGAAAAGTGTCCCTCGCTTGTGGTCCCGCCCGCCAGGCTGGATCTTCCCGATCAGATCGCCGGCACCCAAGGACCAGCAGTGGCAACCAAGGTTGCTGACCAGAAGTGCTATCGAACTTATGATCGATTCGGCACCCTTGGATGCCCTCCTGGCACCCATGCCCGGGCTGACGTTCCCTGATCGCCTTTGGTTTGTCGAGCTACAGGGGCGCCTGGCTTTATATTACCAAGAGCACGTGCAAGCGATATGGGAGGCGACTCACCATTTCCCGATCACGACGGCGATGCGCAAGGACGCGTGGATCGAGCACTACCATCATGCTCGCAAGCGTCGTCGCACCAAAGCCGGAGCTGCTTGGGCCACGATCTGCGACTATGTCGTCGACGGAATTCGGCACGGCGAGTGTGATCTGGACGTTTTCCTGTTCCCTGGCGTCCTGCATTTAACTGTTCGTCGAGCGGGATCGCGAGGACTCAAGGCTGACGGCGGGGATTGGTATCCCGGTTATGGACACATAACTCCAGTCGCCACACTGCGTGATTGCTTGCTCTGGACCGATCAGCATGAGCCTTGGCGAAACAAGTTCCGATCGAGTCCCATGGACCATCCAGGGTACAAGGTCTCTCGCCTGCGTACTAAATATGGTCCATGATCGTCGTGATAACCAACTTTTATTCCATTCTCCATAATCACTTAATATATCACGACATTTCTTGATGATCTTCTCGTTCCACTTTCGTAAATCTTGTTCATGTCTCATTGTCACTTCCATCTTGTAGGTCGATCGTTCTCGTGTGTGCAGGTATAATTCTTGAGTAATATATATATGTATATGCATTCGTTTCTTCCAAACCAGTCTAACCGCCCTGATCTCCACTTGCTCGATCATCATATTTGCTGATCAGCCACAATGTGTCAACCCAGGCTATTGAGATTCCTGGTTACCCTCTTCGTGGGTTTGCATCACTTCAAATCGATTCCTTCTCACCCGATCACGTTCGAATTCCCTCAGTAACGCTCCACAGTTCAGATCACGATATCTATCCACTCGGGATCGTCATAACCCTTCCAACGAACCAAATATTCACGGTGGGTCCGGCCAAAACGGGTCTTCTTGCCTGATCGGGTATCCAAAACCTTCTCCACCTCGAATTCGTTCGGGTCCAACGTTCTTTCCCAACTATCCTCAGGTAAGAGAGCCTCGTCGAAATCAAACCTTGCCTGATCGTCACATGACAACTTAGTTTTAGGCCGATCAGGGTATTCTCGGACCAGTTTTAACTTCGACAAGTGAACAATCGGGAAAATTCCATAATCAGTACCCGCGGTAATCAGCCGAGCGGCATGATCGCCGATTAGTTCGGCTACACGGAACGGTCCATGCCACAAATGTGCTAGCTTCTTGGCATATCCTTCTTTCACACGATCCAAGTAAAGCCAAACTCTTGATCCTGGCTCGATATTATGCGAATCGGCCTGATCATTGTTCCGATCAGCTCTTTTTTGGATGGCCCTTCGTAATCGTTCGTTAACTTGTTCCCGCGCATGTTGGTAGTGATGTTGGAGTCCCATGCGCCATCGACGAGCTTCGCGATCTCGACCTCGTGTGCAACCAACAGGGATCACTGACTCGATGGTAGATCGGGGGTCCCAACCATATGCCAGATAGAATGGGGTATCTCCCCTGATCCGATCAAACGAGGAATTTAATGCAAACACCAGTCTCTCCGCATATTCATCCCAATCTTGTTGCGCGGAGTCTGCGACATACATCTTGATAGCCCTGGTCAACGTTTGTACCATCCGCTCGGCTTTACCATTCGCCTGTGGGCGGTACGCCATGGTCGCGCTCTGTTTCTGGCCAAGCATCTGATTAAAAGATCGGAACACTTCGGCCATAAAACCTGGTTCACGATCATGCCTGATCACTTCACTGGCTCCAAACCGTCGAAACACACATTCTTCGTAACTGCAAGCGACTTGTTGAGCCGTTCGTGTAGACCCCGCCTTCGCGATCACCAATCCCGTGAATAGATCAGTCCAGATCAGCAACTCGGTATTGCCCTTGAACGATTTTGGGAGGGACGGTATGTGATCCATCGCGATCACTTGGAAAGGGTAGGTCGCCTGGATATTCCCAGGTGATCTTTCCCGGATATTTGGCATACCTTTTCCAGTTTCGCAATCCGTACATGTTCCAACAAACTTTTGTATACTTCGATATAATCCTCTCCAATGGAAATGTTTACGGATCCTGTGGTACGTTTGTCCTACGCCCTGGTGGCCACCCTCCAGACTAATATGATAATGGTGTAAGATATCAGCTTGCAAAGTCTCCGGGATCACGAGTCTGGCCGATCGGTCCAAATCCGCATCGGCCTGATCAGCTTGTACATAGTAAAACAATAGATCATTTTCGTCGATCTCGTAGTTAGACGCGATCTTGGCACAATCCTTTGCCTCACTCTGGCTCAGCTTCTCCAGATCACCCTTTAAAAACGCCTTCAAATCAACGATCCATTTTTCCTCGTCTTGAGCCTTGAGAATTCTTTCGATCCGCATCTCTTGTACTATTTCCTCTGTCAGGCTTCCGCGAGAGGGTGATCTGTTGGGTGGTGATCTGGTTCGTGATCTCGTCGTGATCAAGATCTGGGCTGCCTCCTTATCATTTTCCGCACGGATCAGCTCCGGCAGCCTATTGATCTCCACCAGTTCTTCCAACAGCGCTTGATCAGTGATTATCGATCCGGCCTGATCACGCATAGCCATGGTTGCTAAGTGATCTGCACTCCGATTCCAATCACGTTTCACATGCAAAAGATCATGTCTTGGCCATCCACGTAAAGCTTTCATAACGCGATCATTCAATAGTTTCAACCGCGGTGCTTTACAGTCGATTTCTCCAGTGATCTGCCGAATCACCAGGTTTGAATCGCCGCATATAATTACTCTTCCACTCTTTTGCTCTCGCAAGAGATCCAAACCTAGCAGCAGACCACACGATATTCAGCCTCATTGACCGTGATACCTGGAGTATAATCTGAACCGGCCGATATAACAGTCCACTCTGGCAGTTTCCATAACAGCGCGCTATACGCCCCTACACCTTTCTTCACACTCGCTGATCCGTCGAAACTCACAACGATCAGATCTTCTTCTGAGCCGACGATCGGTGGGGGTATAGTGATCGATTCACGTGGTTGTTTCCGGGGAGCGACCTCGATCAGGGCTTCATCGACTTCTGATCGGGGCGTGATGCTAGCTGCCAGCGTCCCAAGGATTTCTTCTTCGCCCTTGGTGCACTTAATGATCTCCAAAGTCCACTGAGATAACACCGCTGCCCATCGCCCCAGTCTTCCGTCTAAACCACTCGCGGATAATAACCACGCCAGACTAGATCGTTTGGATAATACCTTAATTGATCTAGTTACCAGCATAGAATAGCAAACATCCAACACACGTAATAACGCTAGCACTTCCTTATCCACAATACCATAGTTAACTTCATTCGGTTTTAATGTTCGGCTTGTGAACGTCACCGGGCAATAAACTCCGTCGTGATCTTGGACCAGTGCGGCCGATATTGCCCATTTACTGGCATATAAGATCACCACAGGAATCTTCTCCGGATCGAAGTGTTTCAGTATCGGCGTCGAGATCATCTTCGCCTTTAACATACTGAAAGCTACCATAGCGCGATTCATGTGATCTTCTGACCCTGGCACAGTTTGATCAGTTGGGGATCCAATCTCGAGATCTTTTTTAGTAGCTTCGACCTCGTGATCAGTCCCAGTTGGTGATCCTCCCACCCGATCACGTTCTCTCGGGCCATGATAATCAACTTCCTTCAATTCATAAAGTATAGCGGCGTAGATCGAGAAGTCCTCGATAAATCTGCTATAATAATTCAATGATCCGAGGAAGGATTGCATGGCTTTCAACGATCGGGGAAACGGTAAGTTGCTGAGAGCGGCTAGATCTTTCGGATTTGCTTCCAACCCTTGGATCGATACGTTATGGCCGAGGTAAGCGACCTTGGGTTGACCCCAGAAACTCTTGACCACACTGATCGACAAATTCCAGCGCTCGCAGGTGTCTAGGAGTCGTTCGACGTTATCGCACAGCATATCCCAGGATGTTGCCGTGACCAAGATATCATCTATGTATGATCGCCTTCCCAATACTGATCGGCCCTGATCTTGGTCTGGTTCACCTTCCGTAAACACATCATGTAGATCAGTGGCTTCCCGATCAGCACTGATCTGGAAATACCCATAGAGAGCATTGTCGATCAGCCTCTGGTAGATCTGTGGGGCATTCTTTAATCCAAACGGCATCCGATTCCACTCAAAAAGTCCAAAAGGTGTAACGAAAGCCGAGATCTCCCGAGCGCGATCAGTCATCGAAACCACCCAGAAACCGCTAGCCATATCCAACGAACAAAACCATAAAACTTTATCTAGATCTTCTAATAGGTCGTTGATCAGGGGCATCGGGTAGACCATCAACTTCGTGAGGCGATTCACCATTCTATAGTCGATACACAATCGAATATCAACCCCATTCTTCTTAATCACGATTACGATCGGTGATGCCCACTGCGATGTTGATGGTCGGATGATCTTTGTACTCAGCAAACCCTTGATCAAATCGGATAAATTTTCCCGGTATTGAGGTGCAACTTTACGACAACGCTGAGCGATCGGCCTCGCATTTCCCACGTCTATATCACAAACAGCTCCAAATGCAGCTGGGGGTAGGGCGTTACCTTTCCCCATCAGTAAGTGACGCCTCTTCCAGATGATCTTCTTTAGCTGATCGATCTGTTCGGGCGTATTCACCTTGGGATCACCGACCTGTAAATCTTCCATGGTGACTTCTGGCATATTTGGCGATACTTCCGGTAACACATCCATCTGCTTCTCGATACCTTCAATATACTGATCGCCGCCTTCGTGTATACACACTTGTTCGTCCACCTGATCTACCTTTTTCTGATCGGCATCATCTTGGATCGCCCCTTGTACGTCACTCGACTGATGGTTTACTTCGGATTCACCCTCCTCTGTATTGAATTCAGCTGGTTCATCCTCCTTTTCTTCCTCATGATCGTGCTTGGACTCTTCACTGTCCTTTCCGCTAACTGGGTCCGCTGTTTTCGGTGAGCCGGGCCTAATTATACTCAATATCTGTGGACCTTCTTTGGCCCGGCCTTCCCCTGTCGCTTCGATCGATGGCCTCCTGATCAGCAGCTTGGTCGGCGTAGAATACTCCGGCTTCTCGACCATAGGTGAGGTATCTTCATCCGCTAAATTTTCGTCACTGACCATGTCCGTGGTGGCTTGATAAGCCAGATTCTGCCATTCAATGTATCTTCGTGATCCCACTGAAACATATCCGATCTGTCGGGGTACTTTCCCTTCAGGTAACCACATCCCTAGGATCATGTCTTCATGGATGATCAGCGGCTGATCGGATATATTTGTGACTCTGATGTAGCTTGATCGGCCGATACCTTTAACGAAAGTTGGTACCCAACGTTCGCCACGGGTCAGCCACAATTTCTGCTGCCGATCACTCGACCGAATCATGACATCGACTGATCGGGACACCCCAATGTTCTCGTACTGACCCATCTTTAACATCCGTACATGAGTTCCATACAAAGGTCGTCGGCCAGATAACTGAATCTGCACTTCATCCGGCAGAGTCAGGGTTCCATGAGATAGGTCAAGTCGTATACCGGCGGGTACCATAAAATCCATCCCCAATATCGCGTCCTGACCGGCTAGCCGGCCAACCCAAGCATTAAAATAGTAGACTAGGGATCCTGCCAGGGTGATCTTCACACGTGATCGTCCTTCCGTCATATATGAATTCTCGCCAATCCCAACACATTCTTGCCTCTGGGTACTGTCTATACGACATCCCACCTTACGAGCAAAGGCGGAGTCGATGATCGAGACTTCCGCCCCAGAGTCAAATAAAATAGTGGCTTTCTCATTGTTGATCTTTCCGTTAGCTTTAGCCTGTTTAAACCACTTGTCGGGAGAGTGATACTTCCAGTATCCACGGGATTCGCCGGGCAGTAGATCCAACTCCATGATCACGTCCGATCGTGAATATTCATCCACTCTGAGACTGTAGATCGGACACCGATCGATGCAATTTGAATTAGAACATGTATTGTCGGTTATCTTCTTTTTCTCAAACTTATCTCCGCTACCGACATATGCATAAATGCAGAACATAGATCGCTCGGCTCGAACCAGATTCCAACCTGGCGAGCGATCTAGTTTAACATTTTCTCAACATCTGGTGGGAGCATACCAGCATGTTTAGTCGGCACATACCACTTGCGCATCAGATTAAAGAATTCTTCGATCGGGCAGGCGCCGGCGTCATGAAGCTTCCCACAGGTCTTGCACACGAAAAAACAGTGATCAGAAGGGTGACCTTTACGATCACATTTTCCACACGTAATTCTTTTCCAACAATAACGATCTCCATGTTTGGTCGACCCACAATGCACACATTTCTTACGAGATCGGTCCTGATCAGGTTGAATACCACCAGGTTTCCGTCCGTCCACGCCATTAGTCGATGATCTCGGGCGATACATGGTTCCGTCGTGAATACATGACGGTACTGTTCCTCGTCCGAACTCAGACTCGACTGGCCACTTTCTTCTTCAGAACTTGAACTGTCTGACTCCTTCGCGATCATTCGAATCGCTCTGGCTGGTCGGGCTGCCGGTATCTTGCCCTGATCAGGGTGTGGCTTGGACCGGTACCGGTTCGATCCTACCTCGACCTTGGGCTGACGACTCTTAGCCCGCTGCAGCGTCCTCAGAGTCAGTTCCAGTTGTTCTGAGTCCTTTATACGGAGCAGGTTAGCTGATCAGCCAGATCGCGATTGTCCAAAGTCCCAATGAAGTGTTCAACATGTTCACGGGCTATGTCCGGGTGTCGTGGGTCCTTGATCGGCATTTTCGCGCGTAGACCAGCAACATTCAACCGATGTAAGTACTCGATCGGCGTCTCGTCGGATCTTTTCTTCATGTGGTAGTACTGTCTAGCGACAGACACCCCGAATTGCAATATTGTTCTTCAAACTCTTCACACAAACGAGGCCACTTCAGACGCACTTCTCGACTCAGCTGTTTAAGCCAGTTCTTGGCCGGACCTTTCATTAGATCAGCGAAGATCAGGCATCTTTCAGCTTCCGGTGTCTTGTCCCTCAGAAAAGCTGACTTAGTCCGGCTTAACCAACCTCTGGCCTGATCGTCATTCATGTCTTTGCCGGTGAAATCCTTCAATTCCGAGATCGCAGACATTCGTACTCGGGTGATCGTTCCTGATTCACTGTCAAATGCCTGCGCGGAGGCCATATTCGCTCTACGAGGCATCTCAATGTCCAGATCATCTGGATCGAAATGTTGGCTGATCTCGCCCTCTGACTCCATGTCCACATCACTCCGCGGGGTGATCGGTGAAATCGGTCCTGGTGATCGGCCTGGCATATCGAACGAACGATTCCGGCTGATCGGACTGATTCCATCTCCACATCCACGGGTCTCTTGACCGATTTCTCAGCAGACTGATTCATATTCGGTGCCGATTGCCATGGTTGTCCTTGCCCAGGTGTATACTGAGGCAATCCATACTGATCACCCGCAAATCGGTTCATCATTGTCGCGAACATGGCTTTTAATTGCTCTGGGACCTCCGGCATGTTGGTTGAACCGGTATTGGAGGTCGGATTGGCCTGTGGCACTTCCTGAGCGTCTTCGAAACTATCGTCCGATCCGACTCTACCAGGTTCAGGCTTTCTCTTCCTGTTCTGTGACTCGGTCTTGGGGTCGATCTGCTGGATCCCTTTCGGGCCCAACGTCATACGTGTGATCCCAACCGAGGAGTCGGTGGATGCCGCTCCAGATTGTGATGACGATTGATAGATCGACTCGATATCCATAGGATACTCCACCAACTGTGATCGGTGAGAAGGATCCGCGATCGGCGACTGAACCACTGGGTTCGCCCCTAGTAACGAGGCAAGATGATCATACAGGGTGATCATAGATTCTCTGATCGTCTCTTGATCCAGATCGAATAGCATGTTCGCGTCGAAAGCACCAGTATTGAAGCCAACCTCGTCGATCTGCGCCAAGAGGTTCCTGATCAGATCAAGTTGACTGCCTGTGATCACCGGCCGGGTCGCTCGACCTTCCAGCTTCCTGATGATCTTGGGCTTGATGATCTTCATCACTGGGTTGGTAACCAGGAACTTGTGAAACTCTCGAAGATAGAACAGTCGTTCCACATATTGGACAGTGGTCTTCTCGGCTGGTTCGATCTTCTCTTCGTCTTCCTCGAAGATCTTCGGTTTAGGTTTCACATATTTTTTAGGTGGATCGCAATGATCCGCCCTCATGTTTTTTCTGTCTTTTTCCATTTTCTTCTTATGCATAGGATCAAGGTTAACACCTCGATCCTTTCCTGGGTTATAGTCAACTTTACTATACCCCAGATCGGCCCCGATCGGGGCCATGTGGGGAGTTATTTCATATTTAATCTCGACCTGGCACTCCACCAAACCGGGTCGATCATCGCTTCCTTTAGAAATGGACAGCATCGGAGGCGATACGCCTTCCTCCAATACACCCGAAAAAGTTTCCTCCACTTTGATTTTCACATCTTTTTCATCATCAAAGGAATCACGGTGATATCCCTGGTTCGAATCCGGGCACTTGCGCCATTGTGGTGGAGCCGATTTCCAAATCCATGACCGAAGTCTTGGGAGGAATCCGGATACCCACTGGACCGGATGACCAACTATCGGAGGGGGTACTCCCTTGATCCTGATCAGCATTAGAATCAGATGAATCACCACTGTGGTGACTGATCTGATCCTCCCGGTCATCTGGCCGGTCTTCATGCTCGTCGGGATCTATGTTTAACTTCATCTCACCTTGTGTACCCGTTGATCGGGGGTGGTTACACTCACTTAGGTGGACTCGGTGACGAAAAGGATGATCTTGATCAGGTCGGAGGGTTTGACCTTCTCGAGACGGGGGGTGTCCTCGGGTGGAAATCTTCACCAGAGAACGGGTTGGGGTGACACTTATTCAGTATCAAGGCACTGATCAGGAAAGTTCGTCTGATCAGGCCAGCCAATGAGAGAGAGATATAACGAAACCAAGAAAACGCGATCAATCCACGATCTTCCACAGTAATCCACAAACATTATCTCCACAAAAACCTTTACCAATATTCTTAACGTGTTCCAAACACGTGCGCGTTGAGGGTGAGGTTCGATCACCTAAAACAAACCCGTCGGGGGCCTTCCGGTAAGCCAAAATGCGTCTAAGCGCGTCTTAACCGGGAAATAGATGAGCAAGAGGGGACTAATCAACCCTGTGCTCCCAATGACCGCACACGTGGCGGAGCGACTCTTTGCTTTAGGGGGAAAATCTAAACATGTTATTATATATGCAATGTCCTATACCTGTGTACCATACATCAACTCATGCCTGACCTTTACTTCGAACCTATTTACTTCGTCGCACGGTTGCGTAACACTCTCTTGCCCATCCTGGCTGCACCTTCAAGCTGACCTGTACCGATTCTACCCTGATCATGACCCGA